>JAOPHQ010000640.1:0-90346 GCA_030340625.1 Merluccius polli
CGGGGAGGCAGCGCAGCGACCGCCACCGGCAACCGTCTGCAGCTAGCCTCCCCCGGATCCAGCCTGGAGCAGCCCAGGCCAGCCGCCCCTCTGCCAGGGGACCAGGAGCCCAAGGCCCCATGCTCCAGGAGGAGATGGGAGGGGGATCGTGCCTCGTCGCCCTGGTGGAGGGGGGTGACTACGAACTGTTCCAGGCCCTCCGAGAGCTACCTCCGCGGCCCAGCTGTCGGGCCTCCTCCGAGCCCATCCAGCCAGCCCCTGCAGCCAGCTACCCCCAGAGACACCTCCGCCAGCCGGAGCAGCAGCCCCAGGCCTCCGGTCTCCGGGACGGAGGGGGGAGGGTGGGGGTGGGCGTGTGACCCTGGGGAGGTGTGGAGGTAGTGGGGTTTGGGGGGCTGTGTTTATTTTTTGTTTAGGTATGGCAACCCTGAAAAGAGTCCAGGTTTTTTGTAGGTATGGTAACCCTGTTCAGAGTCCGGTATGTGTTTTTTTTTTTTTGTTTGCTTGGATGGGGATGGGGGGGGGGGGGGGGGGGGAGTAGGCGAGGCTGGGGATTCTCCCTGGCCTCAATCTGGTGTTGGGGATATGTGGAGGGTTTATGTGGAGTGTGTGTTGTTGATGGCTGGTTTACAGCCTCACCTGGCCTGAGTCGGACTAATTGGACTCTGGCTGGGTGGGGCTGCACACCTGTGGTGCATGAGCAATCATGGCACCCAGGATAAACCAGCCATCAACACACACACTCGAGGAGGAGCACAGTCATGACTTGAAGTACCATCAGCTCGGCGTGTACCATTCTGCCTGAAACTCCAAATAAACACCTTGAATAACATCTACCCGTGTCCTGTGTCGGAGGGCCCCAAAGAAAGCCACTTCGGTGGCGTGTGGTGAGGACAACCCCGCCACAGCTGAGTTTTCCGTTTCACAAAGGGAGGTAACTCAAACCAGAGAAAGAGGGGTAACTCTAGCCTGTTTCACAGAGAGAGGTAACTTACGCTCTCGGTCAGTTACCGTAGTAACAGACTCTATGAAACTAACCTGGTCGGGACCAGGTTTTTCTCAATGAACATCGAGTTTCAATCCGTCTCCGCCCTCTTTCAGCCACACACGCCATTTGATTTCCTCATTCATTCAGTCAGAGTCAATAGGCTATATCCGAAGTCCATGCCGCAGTAGGAGGTGACTTTTGTTACGAACATGGCATGTCCGTTTGAGAACGATCGCGTGGAGGAAGGTGCGGCATTACTGCGTGGAGAACTACATCTTCGTCCGGAGAGGGTTATCAGACCGCGCATAGATGTTTTAGCTTTTCCAGAACATTTTCTTTTTGAGCGGTACCGTTTCACTTCACAGTCCATCATTTACATACATAATCTAATCCGTCCCTACATTTCCAACATTACCAACCGTAGTCA
The DNA here is from genome assembly GCA_030340625.1 of Merluccius polli. NCBI lineage: Eukaryota > Metazoa > Chordata > Actinopteri > Gadiformes > Merlucciidae > Merluccius > Merluccius polli. Next base: position 1,416 of record JAOPHQ010000640.1, read on the forward strand.
TCCTCTCACATCCCAGCAGATATTGTGTGTTGCACTGCGTTTCTTTGCAAATGGAAGTTTTTTATACAATGTCGGAGATGCAGAGCACTTGAGCAAGGCAACTGTATGCAGGGCGGTCAGAAAAGTGTGCCTCGCCCTGAAACGGCTTTTACCCATATTTATAGTTTTCCCTGGACATAAACCTGTCAGAGCCATCAAGGAGGAGTTCCACAGGATTGCAGGTGAATGATGTAGGGATGTGTGAAATTAATTGTAAATTATATTCTGTTAATGACATTGTGCTGCAACCTCAGACTGGGATTAGTAATATTCATTTCCTTTAGGATTTCCCAGTGTGATTGGCTGCATTGATGGAACACACATCCCCATCACGGCTCCCTCACATAATGAAGCCGATTATGTGAACCGGAAGTCCATTCACAGCATAAATGTGCAGGTACATGTAGATTGACTACTGTTGCAAAATGTTAGAAGAAAATGTTAAAGACTGCATCATAGTTCCATCATCTGCATCATCTGTCATTCTCTGCACTGTCAAGATCATATGTGATGCTGCACACATCATTTCGAATGTGGAGGCCAAGTGGCCTGGGTCTGTGCATGACGCCAGGATTTATCGAGAGTCTAACCTCAGCAACAGACTGCAACGTGGTAAGCAGCCTAAAGATTTGCACAATATAATTCACTTGTCTCCCTCCTTTAATACACTCTAATGTATCCAGTATATATTACAGGAGAGTTTGATGGCCTTCTGCTGGGTGACAGGGGTTATCCATGCCAACCTAGGCTGCTGACCCCCTACCCTGACCCTGAACCAGGCCCCCAACAGAACTTCAACCGGGCTCACTGCAGGACAAGAGCCCGGGTGGAGATGACCATACACTGTTAGACATTTCAGAGGGTTTTTACAGTAACTCACTGGCAACACTGTTGCCAGTAAGTTACTGTAATATAGTTTTACAGTGCTACTACTGTATTTCACTTATACAGTAACTTGATGTTACTGTAATTATGTAATACAGTCTGTTACTGTAAATTAACTAATTTAACAGTACACTACTGTAATCCTATTTTTTTAAATTAAAAAAAAAAAATCAATTAAAACTGGAACAGTTATTTCAAAATATAAATTCTTTATTTAAAACATTCAAATGTGTAAACACTTTCAATTTTAATTCATTTTCAAGTTCATTTAAATTCAAGTTCAGATAAGTAAACCTCGTGAACTCTGAACATATCAGTGCACACAAAACAAAATTAGTGCACGGCATATAGAATATGCACAGGCTCAGTGCACACAATAAAACAAGATTATATAAGTTTGTCAACTCCCTCTCAAACAATAATAATATGAACTTGACATTACAATCTGTGTAATGGAGGGATCTTTTAGACGACATATTAAGACGTTAACATATGCTTTTAGCTCACTGTAAACTGTTAGCTAATAAAGAGAACCCTGAGATGAATGAGATCCTTCAAGTAGACTATTTTTCATTCCTTTTTTTTAGTCAGGTCACTATTTTTTGAGGCATTCTGGTCTCCAGACATACAGGTAGGTACAGAGTGAGCGCTCTTCTCATTGCTCGTCACATTGTCCCATCTGCTCTGTGAAGATGTCTCTGCAACATGCAGAGGCTGCAGGAAGGAGAGAGCTTTCCACTCAGAGTCTAAGGTAATTCACCTAGTCCAAGTTTTTCCACTCAAACTCTGTTAGCTGGTGAAGGAAGGAGGCCACTCGACTATTGATGGCTTCCGCCTTCCTCTTCACCACTGCGACTCACTCCAGTTTTTGCAGTGCATTTTGTTCCTTCCTCCGGATTGATCCTCATGAAGAATCTTAAGGTAAGAGAAGATTGATGGGGAAAAACAAAACATTATATGTACACATAAACATACTGTATATTTACATGGCTCAGAGAAGATGAAAAAGATCAACTTTGAATCAACAGCAACATGTGACTAAGAAGAGAAAAGCACTTACCGTTGTATCAGTTCTAATGTTGCACAAGCAGGCTCCTGATATTCTATGTTGAAAACATAGAAGCTTGCAAAAAACACTGAGAGAGCATCAGCAAATCCCAGGTACTCTTCTACAACAAAGGCTACCACTTTGTGGCCGAGAGAACTGTGTTCCCTGGTAAGACAAAAAAAAGGCACTTTGCACATAAACAACAGGACAGACCAATCTTCCTCAGCAATCCTTTTTTTCTGAGACTCGCCCTCAAACACTTACCCAGCATAATTAATCTGGGTGTGGGTGGGAGTGTCATGTCCGTCTCAATGGATCTCCTTGTTGCAGTTGCCTTTAAAACAGAAAAAAGCTGGTTTAAACATCTTAAAAACAACAACACAGTGGGGTCCATAAGTCTCAATTGAACCACATGGCCCACTATATATACTACATATACTATACTTACATCTGCCAAAAGAAAGATGGAGTCCTCTTGCTCCTGGAAGTGCTTCATCAGAAGAAGCACTGCAGCTATGCCGGTCTGGCTCTGCTAGAAGACGCTGGATGTCTCTGTTCTGGGTCTGTCTTTGGAAGAAGTTTATGATCCTTGTCCCCTTGGACTGAAGAGCCTCCCCCACTCGATCACAGATATCAATACCTGTGAGAGTTTTGAAATGGTCACAGAGTCCTCTTTTTGTGAGGAGGAAAGGCCAGTGTTCTTCAATCTCACCAATACTGGGAGGAGGACAGGAGTTCAGCATGTGACGCTGATAGATGTATGTCAACCTCATTGACTCGTCAACATCTGGCCTGTCCACAGCTCTGGGGCCGGCAGACTGGAAAATGGCCGCTATATCTTTTCTTCTGTCTTCTAAAGACTCAGCGGTCTCTCCTTCTGGGACGCATTTTGGCTGCCAATTAATGCAGCCGTAGCTGTCAACTTTACTCCGCACTGTTTTGGTGCTGCCATCATCACTGGTTTGTGACATTATCCTCGGTTTTCGTATTTTCTCACTCACATTATTGCGATTCACATGTTCAACTCTGGTCTTAAGTTGTTTTGCAAGTGAATAATACCCTATTCCTAGCTGTTCATCTTCCTCATTCATGTCAGCAAATGTGGAAGGATATCTGGACACGATAATTTTAGCAATCTCATCGCACGCAGCCTTGTTTGGATTTTGACAGACTTCCTGCATAGCACTCACCACGATTCTTTTCCAGGATCTTCTGTCCTCTGGTCTAGCCCTCTGCCCTGTTAATGTGGCCTTCAAGAGTGAGGCAGGCATCTTGTTCCATGGGATCTCAAACTCACTGATCCACATATTTTGTGGTCTTGTTGATAGAAATCTGCAGGAGTGGGATTGGGTACGAGGAGGTGTAGGTGAAGGTGTAGGTGTCAGTGTTCGTTGTGTGTCCGAGAAGGGAAGGAGTGTTGTTTGTTCATCCAGTAAGGTGCTGAGATTGATGGTCTGATCAGTGTCCACTGTTCCAGAAATATGTTTACAGATTAGTTTCAGTATTTACAGTTTACATAAAAGAGAACTTAAAATTTGCTATATAGTGAACCTTAAAATCTGCCTCTTTCTTAAAGCGATAGTTCAACATTTTGGCAAATTGGCCCATTGCCATAATCCCGAGCAGAGCAGAGCTGTGAGCTGTAGCTCTCGGCTCTGCTCTGCCGTTCTAAAAATAGCTTGCACCAACAATTAAAGGTAACGAACCTACTGCTAAGACTATATGGATTATGGCAGTGGGCCAATTTGTCAAAATGTTGAACTATCCCTTTAAACAATAGAACATATGCATCAGTAGAACTACTGAACTATTGTTATGCTGCTCAATGCATAACAGTCTGCAAAATATTTAGGAGTAGTATAAGAATATCAATTTAGGCCCTGATAATAATTACTATTCTATTTTCTCCTATAACATTAGAGAGAAATCAATTTATTAATTAATTAGCTCAAACCATAGAAGTATCAGAAAAAGTTCTATCATACAGTATGTTCACTATTTTACATTCCCTTAGATTTATTTCCACTTACCTACTGGCCTGAAGGCCTGGATAAGTCTGCGGCGTAGAATTGGTTTTAAGTAATGCTGCAAATCATCAGGCTCAAGTAGGGCAAGGTCCACTTTCTTTGTTAGTCCAAGTTCAGATGTTAGATGGTCAACAAGGGCCCCAAACATCTCACTTTCCAGTTCTGGTAGCACTTCACGAAGTTCCTGAATGCATTTGGCCTCCATACCTAAAAGGAAGAACACACTGCATGATGCAAGGAAACAACAGGGAGGTCCAAGATGTTGTACACCGGCAGTGGATAATAGTCCTGCAGGCTATCTGCATTAATATATGCATATTTATTATCTGACATCAAGTAGTAGACACCAAGATCAGTTAGCAGAACTGAGTGATGCACCAAAACAACAAAGCACACACTTTTCTCATTAGCAAGTATCAGACATATTTTCCCAAAAACCAGTGTTTCCCCAGTGTTCTCTAGAACAACAACAAGTCCTTTGGTGTACTTGGTCCCTTTATAAGTCACTGCTGAAACCTCTGAGGTTTTATGTCTGTCAATATCAGCTGTGCTTAACACCATCTGTATATCTCTGTTGTATGACTGTTCATCAATTTAATTTGCTTCACCTGCAATTTGAATGGGAGCTGGGAATAACTGACCTTGCCATAAGTATGACTGAAGAAGCTGGTGTCTTTCAGCCAGTGTTTTACTTAAGTGAATGAAATTGTGAAGCTTTCTGGCACAGTCCTTGAAGTAGCAGTGCTTGCTCTCAAACCTCAGGGTCCACAAGCGTATTAGTGGCCCAAAGTTTAGGATAAGGTCAGGATAATGTAAAACGTAGTGATGCTTTGGTTTGAGAGGGGAGTCAGCTTTTACGTAAACATGCTTTTACATAAATACAAATATTCCTCAAGCAAAACTCTCAGATATGCCACCTCATTTTGATGAATTTTTGGAGCACAAATCAACTCTGCAATTTCCCTTAGTTTCAGGCATAACTGCCAGGCCTCACTGTCCATAGGATTTTTGATCCACTGACTGACATAAAGTGGTAATAGTCGTAAAAGACACCAATTTTGTGTGGCAGAGCCACTGAGTTTTTTAGCCTTTTCCTTTAGCTCACATGGCTTGTTGTGTGAGTCACTGCCCAGGAGTTTTGTTTGTGAGATGGCCCGATTTATCTGGTCATAGGTGAATTCTTTTTCAACTTTTACCAAATGTTCAATATAGAGGGCCAAATCATTTGCCACTACTCCCTCAAAAAGATCATGCCCAAGACATGGAGGAAGGCCAGAGCAGACATGAAAAGACTTCAGGGAGTTAAAGCATGAATCAAATTTGATTCCATCTATGAGGTTGTCTTCTGGGGTCAATTGTTGAACACTGTCATTATATTTTGCTGGTGTTCTTTGTGGGCCAAGTACCAGTGGTGAACTGACAAATGTCTCTCTGTTGATCAAACAATACCTGCAAAAGTGTTTGCAGGTATTGTATTGTGAACCCACCAACACCATGTGAACCAAGGTTGTCACCACATATGGCAATCAGTGATGCCATAAGATGGCTCTTGTCTTTCAACTGAAAACCAGAATCCTCCAAGTCTTTTAGGTCAGGAATAAGGCGGGAAAAGACTTTGTCCTGGCCAAAAGACTTGAAGTCTTCCTCTCTGCACAGCAAAACAAGCTGCGCTGGGTCCACAATTGAACGATTATGAGGTAATATTTCCCCAAGTGTCATGTACATGGCCATGATTTTGTGTTTTCTCTTGCCAGAGCCTAGGGGGTTAACCACCTCAAAGGCATCCATGTACAGAATGACTGACAGAGAATGTGATGATCCTTGTGAAATAACATTTTGTTTAAAGTATTTGCCATCATTAACATCATTTAGAATCATATCACTGTGCACATGTAATTTAGACTGTGCATACTGGTCTTTCACATTGGACTGCTTAAACAAGGCAGCAAGTGTATCCTTTACAGGTACATACTGACAAAAGCGCTCCTTACCAGTCTTGTCTGTTCCAAGGTACATCTGATCGGGTGCAACATAATCAAATTTTTCTTTGAAATATGTTTTCCTGGTTCTGTCTGATCTCAAAATGCCTTTATTGTAAATAGTTAAGAGATCCTCTTGTTCAAGTTCTGTAACTATTTTCTGGATTTCATCATTCGTAATGTTTAACCCTTTCAGTCTCTCCTCTACTAGTGTTGGACGGTATACCGATACTTGAAAGGTATCGTGATACCCTAACGCAAAAAACGATGCGATACGTTCTTTTTTTAGTATCGATACTTCTCTTAAAGTAACGTTCTGTGTCTGTGCAGCGAGCTGCGCCAAATCGGTCATTCTCTGGTCACACTCCATGCACGCAGGGCTAGTGGGCGTGCCTAACTTGCTTTCCTCCTCAGCTCGCGCACTCAGCCACACGCAACAGCAGGTCAGCAGTGAGAGAGGGAGCTTACGATAGAGATGGCGACAAGCTCGGAAGCTCCTGCCGACCGTCCCCGGCTTGTTAACAAGAAGGACGGGAGAAGCGAAATATGGAACCATTTCGCTTACCTCGCCGATAGTGAGGGCAAGCCAGAAGACACACTTAAGCCGGTGTGTAAAACATGCTACAGAGGAGTGCAGACGAAAGGAGGGAACACGTCTAATATGGCAAAGCACCTCGCTGACAGACATCCCCTGCTTTATAAAGAGTTCAAAGACCGACAGGTTAGCGAATGTGACTGAAATCACCATTAGCCCTACACGAACAGCCCCTTTCTTTATCGAGTGTATGAAACAAATTGTTTTCCCCCCCAACACTTCTCGAGGTAGCGACTGGAGGCTATTCATACCATAAAGCCTTTATCATTCATTCTCAACTGGTTAGCTTATGAAAGGGCGTGTTGTTCACGCTATTAATGTTTACTTAAGCTAGGGTGACCATATTTCCTGAACCTAAAACCGGGACACTCATGTTTGTCATGTTTGGGGGGGGGGGGGGGGGGGGGGGGGTGGTGCTGGCGGAACGTCCCGGTTGCGCGATTGTTGAGCGGGGGGGGGGGGGGGGGGGGTGCTGGCGGAACGTTTCGGTTGGTGGAAACCGGGACACTTTAGCGTCCCGACAGGCTTTTGTCGGGACTCGGGACACGCAACTCAAAATCGGGACTGTCCCGGTAAAATCGGGACTGTCCCGGGACTGTACCGGGACGTCTGGTCACCCTAACTTAAGCATAACTTGCAAACGCTATTTAATATTCTATTAGTTCTGGTAATGTCATGGCATATATGCCGTTTTGTTATTAAATATTTCTAGGTATAATAGGCTACCTGAATGCACTCAGTAGAACCCATACCCTACCACCAGTATGTATAATGCAGCCACGTTGCGCGGCGGAGTTTTCTAAACTCAGTACTGCACTGCAAAAAAGGAATTTCAAGAAAGTAAAAAAGTCTTGTATCAAGGAAATAAGTCTTATTTTTTGTCCAAAAAGAAAATGAATCTTGTCAAGCATGTTTTGCATTAGAAAAATAATCTAATTTTAAGAAAGCATGGCTAACTTTTTCTTAATAAGATATTCCAGCTACTTTTGAGGTAGAATAAACCAGTAACAAGTTTTACAATAAAACCCAGTGGAGCAACAAGATTATTTGCCTAATTTTAAGAGGAAGACCACTTGTACAACTTCTCAATTTAAGAATGCCAAGAAACAAGAAAAATTAATGGTTGTTTATTTTCATTTGTTGTGTGTTCTCAGGCCATCTGAACCTGGCAGAACCAGCTGCTTCATATCTAACATATAATAACGCTTAAAGCAGGCTGGCCTATACAACATAATAGAAAATAACCATGCTGGCCAAAAACTGCATGGCTCATAAACAAAACAAAATGACCAAAAATGACCAAAATGAAATGACCCTTGACACAGAACTGCATTCTCAATCACAATGTAGCAATGAATATGGTCTATGCAGTAGGATCCTGCAAACATCAGCATAAAGACTGCTATTAATTAACTGACTGCTGATCTGCTGTTTTATCATTCAGATTAAAGTTATTTTGATATATGAAAAGAAGAAACAATCATGAAACAAAAAAAACAGTCAACAGTTTGTCTATGAGAGGTCAACACATTAAACAGTGTGCCTTTTACAGTTCATCAGATGAGGCTCTGTGTAGCCCAAGCACATCTCCGAGATAATATTTCGTAGGAACATACGTCACATCCTTGTGAGTATAACTGTAATATGGAGTGAAATCTACCAGACTATCAGCAGTTATTAGTTCAGTTGCTTGTGCCATGTTTGGAATCTCTATTGTATATGCCATGTAATTTCTATCATAACAAACAGTATTATGCTGCTGGAACTCAAAACAATATAATGATGAATTAATTAAATAGATATTGCTCACAAGTCCAAATTCAGGTAAATCATTGGAATTAACAGCAGTCACAAGTAATGTCTTCTCCCGTATATATTTATTACCGTTTAGATTAATCCATTTAACAGACACTGCATTGTTTACGTCATCATTTCCAAGGAAAGCCCTCATTTTTTCTTTTAAATATGACATATTGCGTATTTCCGATATTGGTCCCAATGCACACTCATTAAAAAAAATTGGGTGTTCAGAATGACTTACATTTTGACAACATTCATACATTTGATTATGCCTTATTAAAGACTTGCAAACATTTCTAAAATTTAGTTTTGAGGCCCACTGTTTGAAAAAACAATGTTTTGATTCGAATCTCATGCACATGTGACGGACCATTGGTCCCAGGAACATTATTTGCGATGGAGCATGAATCAAATAATGCTGTTTTGGGGTAATGTTTTTATCAGGGAAAAGATTTTTCATATGTTTTAAATGGTGTTCAATTAGTGTTTTCAACTTGCTAATTGTCTGTAGACCAATGACAGGAGCAAACAAAATTTTAACAATTTCTATGAGTTCAAGAATTATTTTGTAGCATTCATTATCTTTAACTGTATCAATAAGAAATGGCAATATTTTTAGTAGAACAATCATTTGGCCTGAGGACTGCTTCAACTTATTATCACTTGAAGCTAATGTGCTGTAAGCTATAGGGCTTGGTTTGTCTCTGACATCAAGTGGAGAGTAGGGAAATCCAGTTAATGCAGTATTGAGGACATCCAAGTCTAGTTGACCTAAAAGAACCAAGTGTTTTATCACATGCTTTATTTCTAATGGAGCAATGCCTTCAAGAATTATATGCATCATATCCTGGGGTGTTTGTTGGATCAAGTTAAAGGCCGGAAATTCTACCAGCTTGCTCCTTCTGTTGATGCCAAATGTAGTTTTTAAACTGTTTCTAAGATACTCAGTATTTGCCTTCTCAATGTCACCACACTGCCGAACATGTCTTTCTAGTGTCCTGAGCTCAAAGTTGTCCTCATCAAAATACATTTGCATGTCCTCAAACGAACATTCACACTGCCGGCACTTACTATAGGCAAAGCCAACACCCTCTTTAAATCCACAAAGCTCATGTTGTGCTAAAGTGTCTCCACATATCGAAAACAATGCTCCAAATATTTCACGTTCACCATTCCCAGTTTGAATATTAACACCACCATATAGCATCATCAAGTCCTCATACAAAAAAAAGTTTGATTGTAAACATCACAATATTTTAAACACAATGTTTTAAACTGCCTATGCCTAATACAGTTCACAGCAAGAGCAGTCAAGGCTACCACCTTTGACCTAATTTCCAAGACTGGACTTGTCATGCAGATAATCAACAAAGCCACAGATTAAATAAATGTAATAATGTTGTATAGACAAACCTGTGAAAGATGGTGTTTTTCTCTTGCAGTCAACATAATAGCAGTAGCTTGTCTGGTCAAAGTGTCACACCTGGTGTCATCCTTTAAAAAAAGAAAATTCAGTGTGTAAAACAATGTTGTCACAAACACAGATATGCTGTCATAAAACAGGATTTTATAACAATCAAGTTGAGATTGGTGTTGGTATGCTGAGACATAAACAAAACGAATGATGATAGGGCTTAGCTCAGAGGTGTCTAAAAATATAATTATAAATATAAATATGGCCCACTCATGAAACTTGGGCTGTATTCGAAACCACATACTGCTTACTGCGTACAACAACAATATACACTGTATACTGTTGTTTTCAGTAGTGCCCAGTATGCGACAATTAATGACTACATTTATAACATGCTTTGCCACAGGTGTTTGGTACTGCTGCTCTCTCCCAAGGCACTGATGCTGCAGTGCGGTCCAAGATGCTGATCCTGACTTAGTTCATTCATATGTTTGTTTGTTGTACTGTTTTACTGTTACTTTCTGTAGTAAGTATTTCCACACAAAGCTGGTGGCAGACAGCGTGTTATGTGTCTCATTAAGATAGCAGAGCCAGACGTTATAATATTAGAGCCCGTTCTCATCCCAACTCGTAATATACCGACGATTCGTCACGCCGCTAGACGTCTGATACTGACGCAAAAGGTACCCTCCGGCGTCTGTGTGAAACGATCTGGGTTCTCATAAACCCGTTCGCGGTGGTAAGAGACGAGCAGAGTCTACAGCGTCCGTTCACTCCAATAATAACCCGGTCACGGTGATAGATTACGCTAACCCTAACCCTTTTTGGAGTGAATTGAGAAGCGGACGCTGTAGACTCTGCTCTGCGAGCGGACGCTGTAGACTCTGCTCGTCTCTTACCACTGCGAACGGGTTTATGAGAACCCAGATAGTTTCACACAGACGCGGGAGGGTACCTTTTACATCAGTATCAGACGGAGTGATGACAAATCGTCGGAATATTACGAGTTGGGATGCGAACGTGTTGTATATTAAGAGCATTCATAATTAGGCATGCTTGAATTCATGGCGATTTGCGATGTTAATCAAATAATAAAAGCACCCGGTTTGGAAACGTTTGGACACCCCTGGTTTAGTTGAATGTAGTTGTGTACTGAAGGAAACTATGATTACCTTTGATTGACATGATGCAGAAGAGTCAACTGCAGCAGGACATGGAACATCCGGAATATTCAAAGTTGTATTTAAGGCAGTCTGGGACAAAGCAGGATGACTTGGAGAGGTACAGGTGCCATCGTCAAAGCCAGAGTACAAGGACGCAGTACTGTCAAATGCTCCAAAATGTTGTGGAGACACAGAGTACGGACAGGGCTGCACTCTGTTTTCATCAATCAATACATCTTCAGCTTGCACTCCGTTTTCCATCACTGCTTCACCCGCTTGATGCTCTCTGTTTTCCGCCGTCGCTGGCCTGTATGCCCACACGTTTCTGTTCACCGCTGATGAGGCTTCCCGGCTTGAGGTCGCTGATGCTGTCCTCTCTCTCCCTGACTTACTGCTGCCACTTTCCAGATGTTCACGGTGGTTTCTTTGAATGTGATACCATAGTGAGTTGTAGACTCGATACTCTTTGGAACATCCATCGATTCCACAAACAACGCGAAAATCTGCACTACGACTATGAGCAGAATTTATATGACTCAATAAAGATTTGAGAGTGAGGGCCACAAACACAAAGCAAATAACACAGCGCCAAATCATTTTCCCACGTGTTTTAGCCTACATTAGCTAGCTGCCGTCTACCGCTTTTGCCTTTGACCTCAAGATGACCAGGTGATACATCGTGTGATACCAAGGGTACGTAATATAAATCCGTGCCTTATAAGGACATAAACGACCTTCTATTTATTAATTATCACGTAGATGTGACTCGATTTTAATAGTTATAAAGTAATATGAACTTATTTAGATAAATATACTTTGTATAAATGCAAAATAAACTTATTTAGGCTGAGCGCCCACCCCCGCTCCCTTTGTGCAGATGGTACAATCCACCGTGTTGCGCTCTTTTTTTCCCTCCTGAAGTCCGTCCGTTGCATTTTGAAAATAACCGCTTTGGTTGCGTGCCGCTGCTCTGAACCCATCATTGTAAAGTGTCATATGTGGATATCAGTGGAGTCGAATTATGGATAAACTGGATGATATTTCAATTGCCACACTCAAAGGTATGTTACAAGTCTTTCTTTTATGTTGTGCTGATGTTATATTTTACGTAGCTAACCTAGCTTAATTTAAAAATATGTGAAGTCTAACCGGGCTTTGGGACTTATTTTTTGGGGACTTATTTTATGTTTATTGTGTAATATGTATTTTCTTATTCTTCTTCTTCTTCTTATTATTAATATTATTATCTTATTATTAACCTCTTCAAACATCAATCTGCGTAATGCCTCAATGAGTTTCTACCCAAGCCGTGCGCGGTGCGCCCCCGTGCGTAAACGCAGGGGAGTTTTCAAAATGAATCAAAAACATTTGTATTTGGATGGAATGAATAACCAGCGATAAATCATTGAAATATAATTAGTTTTCCAGTTCCAATATGTACATCAGTCCAAGGCGATGAGAGTGCTATTTATTAAATCTGTAACGTGTGTTTAAAAGTGCTATAGCAAATACTTGCATGTATAATGTATTTAAGTAACATTTAAAAAAAACAATTGTCATTTTCTATCAAGCATTACAAAATATATTAACTAATGTGAAATGTGAATGCATTTTATCTAGCAAGGCTCTATACTTACTCTTACTGTAGTTTGCATGGCTTGAATGTAGATTTATCTAAACTGTACAAGAGCTGTCAGGGTATTGAGTTGGTAGAATATCTTCATCTGCTATGTTCAAATCTAAAGGAATTCAATGATAACATCAGTTTCTTGGTACTGACTGTAACTTGTGTATATTGCAGCTGCTAATATTGGAGAAGACTTATTACATTCGCTTTCCCGTGATGACATCAAAGATCTGTTTCCTGGTCCTGAACATTTCTTGAGGCGCCGGGCTATATGGCTTGTTGTAAATAAAGATGAAAAGGTAAGGTCTGTCTTTCACAGTATGACAGAACTTTTTAACAGTACAACAGATATTCCAATATCACAGAAATGTTAAGTAACTTCAATTCCGGTCCATATACATAATATTTCATTATTTTAGACCTTTCTGCTTTGAGTCCCTTTCAACAGTCCAACAAGTGCTTCTTTTCAAGTTTTTTTTAATCCACTAAAAGATAATGTTATTCAATACAATCTGTAAATGTATTGTAGGTGGATGCTGCTTCTGAAATTCTACAGTCACCCCCTACTGGAGGCAGCGACCTTTCAAAAGAGGAGGCCAGTACTTCTAAATTTGTGACTATGTCCAACCCAGAATACATAGTCTTCACAGACAGTGAGCTTGAACACGTGCGACGCTCCTACTTTGAGCAGAAACGGCTGGGGACTGAGCACAGCGTGGCCTTATCCAAGGAGCTCTTCTGCCGACTCATAAGAAACACAATGACTAATATGATTGCTATCGCAAGAGCCACAGAGGACTGCAGATACCCCACCAAACATGAGGTGAATGCCATGGCAAAACGGTGGATTACTATCCGATGATAAAAGACCGGTCATCAGACAGTGAGTGGGTGAGTAGATTTTTGTCACTATTGCTTGTAGATGGTATGATGTTAACTGTAAGATTTCCATAAATTCTATTCATACAGTGCTAAACCATAACAGAAGGTTCAAATGGAGCTAGACTTTGCTGAAAGCTACTGTATAATTACAGTCTAAGAAAACTTGAGTCTCAAGTTGTCATGTCATTTTTTAATGTTTACTATGTATGCCTCGCAGGAGCATGTTGCTAAAAAGCTCATGAAGAGACTCTCAAATGTCAGAAGTCCAAGGAAGGCCAAAGTTCCTCCTTCGAAGAAAACACGACAGGATGTGGAAGTCAGTTCAGACATGTCAACCACTGACTATGATGGAGATTCCAGTGCATCCACCATTATTCTGGAACGGTCACCTGTTAGTCCCATGGGCATCCCAGTGCTAGATAGAGCTAGCACCCCACTGCATTGCCGGGACAGCAGTGATGAAACATGTATGTATTGTATAATTTTGGTTAGTAGTTAATTCACAACATACCCTGGACATTCAGCAGCTTTCGAATCTTTCAGTGTCTGTCCAAAGGCATATGTATTCTATTGTCCAATGTTTTGCTTTTATATCAAGTAACATGAACATTAATTAATTCCTTCCACTTCCTGAGTTTCATTATACTGACAACTTGTTAGTTTGGAAATCTCATATCCTCTTTCCACCATAACTTCCCTCTAATGTCTTCAGCTGGTTCAGTTGACTTCAACGACAGCCCGAAAACCCAAGCAAGACATTACAAGACCCTCCAAGAAATGTTCAAGTCCAAAAAGCCCAACAAAGCTGCGATAACTCATTTGCTGAACCTGGAATTTGAGTCTCGAAGACGCTTCATCACCTCTGATCTGTTAAAGGAGCAAGACAAACCAACAAAGATTCTAGAGGCTTACCCATGTTTCCGAGAACTGGATCACGTAAGTAATGTTGGTCCTATTCAGTCCACATGTTCAGCTCTTCCAAGGACTTATTTTAGCACGACATAATTGGCATAATGTTCATATACTGTACCTTAGACATTATAGATCTTTTTTGAAGAATGTTAGTCATCTGAATGTTTGACAAGGACTAGCAGTGAACATTTTTTTCAGTGAATTTTCTTTGTGTATCTGAATATATTTTTCAGGTGCTGGATGAACTGCAGCGAGTCATCCAACCAACCAACTCCCAATACATCTCTGAGATGAAGAGCAGATGGGAAACCTTCTATTCAAAGGTCCAGTTTTATGGGGTGATGAAAAAAGCCATGAAGCCTCCTAAAACTTTGAATGGAGGTAAAGTCACAATACATTGACTTGTTTATTTTATATAATAATGTATCATAAGTTATTTATGGTAGCACCTTGTCTTGTGCCTTTTCCATTAAACCAGTGGAGCATGTCACAGCTGTGTTCCGAGCCCTGCCACTGCTCTTCCCGTCCAGCACCATGCCAACTAAGAAGCTGGGCTTAAGCAGCGAGGCTCTTTTCCATGTCCTTACGGTGAGATTTATGGACTTACTGCAATATTTCATACTATATGTTTCAGTTATTCACGCATACATTTTATGTCAGGTTTAGTTACTTTGAGATAAACTTTTTATCATTTCAAAAGGTCTAAAGGGGAAGAGTTCTCCATAGTGTAGTTGTTGTAATACTAACTTCATTTGAATGACAGTAGCTGTGGTGCATTCAGTATTTGCAGTACTCAACAATGACAATACAACATCTTCTCCCTCTCAGGAATTATTGTGACTATATGTTTTGAAGTACAATTATGATTTCACCAATGTCCTAGTCCAGGTCAAAGTGTGTGTTACTTGTGATGTTTTTCTAATCCTCTACATTGATTTGTGTCATCTAGACTTCAGAGGATCCTAATGGTTTCCTGCGCCAGCGACCACTGTCTTGTCCAGTTGTGCTCGTCTCTGAGGACAACTGCATGATCGCCATTGGAAACATGCCAGTGACCACCTTCAACATTGAGAGGTTTGATGAGGGACTGCTCTACCTCATGGCATATTACTATGCCCTGCACCTCACTTACCCAAAGTGTATTTCCACACTTCTGTCAGTAGTGCAAACAGAAATTCTCCTAGACTATTCATGAGCAAGATTTGACCCTTTCCTACAAAAAAGCCATTGGCGAGTGGAAGTCCTTCATTGAGTGAGTGAGTCTCTTTGTTTCTTGTGTGTTTGTTCCTTGACACCGCCTCACTCTCCATCTCATGTAAGACTTTCAAAGAAAGTCAAAGTTCTGTTTCATTAAAGGTTTATCACTGTTAGCCACATTTGTTGGTGAAATTGATAACTTTTCCTGTAGTATATTATGCAATAACAGCAGCTGCAAATTATGTTAATTGTTATAATATGCTGTAACAATAGCAGATATAACATTTTTTTTTTAATGTTTAATCAAGCAATTGTATTGCAAATAACAATAAAAAATATTAAAAATGAGAATGTTTTGGTGTCTTGATTTAAGACAAAGTCACTTATTTTTATAATGCTATTTGAAGAAATGGTGTCTTATTTTAACTACTTTTATACTTATTATTAATCCCAGATTAAGGTGTCATTTCTTAAAGTTAACTATCAAGAGACCAAAATTCTAATTTTAAGTAACTTAATCTTAAATAAGTGGGTTTTCATTGCTTTTTATAGAAGAATTTACTTAAATTTAAGATTTTCTGTCTAGTTTAAAGGCCCATTTTTTTCTTAAAGTTAACTATCAAGAGACCAAAATTCTAATTTTAAGTAACTTAATCTTAAATAAGTGGGTTTTCATTGCTTTTTATAGAAGAATTTACTTAAATTTAAGGTTTTCTGTCTAGTTTAAAGGCCCATTGTCTGTCAGAGGCAAGAATTTTGTGCTTATTTTAAGAATTCTTGTCATGTAAAAAAAAGCTTACCCCATTGGCAGATTTTTTTGCTAGATACAAGATAATTTGATTGAATTTAAGAATATTTTGCTTCTTTCTAGTAGGTCTGTTTTTGCAGTGTGTTCACCTAACCCTGGCTCCATCAGATGGCCTATTTGACACGGACAATAAAAATTACGAACATGACCCCAGAATTGACATTCACACTAGTAGGCCAGGCCTATTAAATTAAACACCTAGGCCTACTCTTTACACCCGGTGGAGGTTTGAGTCCTACTGAGCATATTGTTTTTTCGTTTTTTTTAGTCAAATGAATAATTACATTTCTTCACTATTTAATGAATAATGAAGAAAAAATAGTCAAACTCAGACAATCAAAATATTGAAGTAGGCTAATTTGTCCACCCCCTTTACAGACGCATAAGGAGATGCCAGCCAAATCAGCAACCACACAGTTGAGACAGAGTTCCCTTCCAACTCTGTTTGAAAGCTACAGGCAGTATGATAAAGACTCAAAAGATGCAAAGAGATTGAACAGAGCAGTAGCTGAGTTTATCTGTCTTGATCAAGTACCGATATATACAGTGGACAAACCTGGATTTAGGAATCTTGTACAGCAATTGGACAGGAGATATGATATGCCTGGTAGAAAGTTTTTCATGAATGTTGAAATCCCAAAACTGTACACTGAGACTAGTCAGGTTATTGACACCCTACTGAAATGTCAGCCCTTTTTTGCATGCACCACTGACCTTTGGACGAGCAGGGCAGTTGATTCATAAATGGCATTAACAGTGCAGTACATATCTGAAACCTGGGAAATGCACTCCTGGTGCTTAGGATGTTCACCTTTGTATTCAGACCATACTGCAGACTGTCTCAATGAGGCCCTCGAGGAGATTGTTGAGGTGAAATGGGGACTGGACCTTTCAAAAATGGTTGGGATAAGTACTGACAATGCATCTAACAATAAGAAGGCATTTGCAAACTACAATTGGATACCATGTTTTGGCCATAACCTTCATCTGGCCGTAGGCAAGGCTTTATGCCTGGACCGTGTGTCGAAATGCTTGTCCAGGCTCCGAACAACAGTGTCTGCTTTTTCCAGATCAAGCAAAATGCAAAAGAGCCTGAAAAAGAAGCAGGAGAGCTTAAGCTTACCTGAGCTAAAGCTCATCCATGACGAGCCAACTCGCTGGAACTCCACCTTTGAAATGGTGGAGAGATTCTGTGAACAGCAACAGGCTGTGTGTGCTGTTTTGGCAGAAAATAGGAGGAAGTGGCATCTGATGCCAAAAGACTGTGATATGGCCACATTAGAAATCATTAGAGAGGTTCTTGAGCCAGTAAGCAGCCTCACAGATGCACTGAGTGGAGAAAAGGTGCCCACATTGTCTTCTGTGCTGCCTCTAAAATGGAAATTACTTTCTTGTCTGGAAGAGAAGGATAGTGACAGTGTTCTTGCATGTGACATGAAACAGAAAATGAGATCTGACCTTACCTCAAGATATGAATGCAGACTGCTGGACCTTGTCCTTAACACTGCAACATTCCTTGACCCAAGGTTTAAGGACACTTTTGTTACGATTGAGGAAGAGGTGAAGGCAGATCTTTTGCAGAAAGCTGGTGAGGCTCCACAACCTCACCAGCCTGTTGAAATAACACTGCCACAGGAACAGGCAACGGGCAAAAAAAAGAAAAACTGACTTGAAAAGTCTACTGTCCACCATTACATTTGAAAAGAGGGAGTCAGGAGAGGCAGGTATGGCTGAGGGAGGGGCTAGTTTTTCCCCCTCGCCTTCAGACCGTCTTACAAGTGAATATCTCTTGTATAAACAAATCAAAGAGATTAGTGCCACAGAAGACCCTCTCACCTGGTGGAAGACCCATGAAGCCACCTTGCCCATTCTTGCCTATTTTGCCAGAAAGCACCTGTGCATTCCAGCCACAAGCTGTGCTTCAGAGCGCGTGTTTAGCACGTCAGGCATTATCTGCAGCCCCAGGCGCATTAGGCTGACCGAGGAACACATCGACATGCTTGTTTTCCTGGCCAAGAACTTCCAAGCAGCCAAAGAATTGACAAGCAAATAAATTACATATTGCAGAAGTTCAGGTTGAGAGAGAGTACGTATTTGGGATTTCATTGTTCATGAGGAAATCAATATTTTTGTTAAAGCATGTTCAGTAGCTATTGATTTTGGCAATTATATAT
The DNA here is from genome assembly GCA_030340625.1 of Merluccius polli. Lineage (NCBI taxonomy): Eukaryota > Metazoa > Chordata > Actinopteri > Gadiformes > Merlucciidae > Merluccius > Merluccius polli. The sequence continues at coordinate 19,966 of JAOPHQ010000640.1, forward strand.
TTTTTATTATTTATTCTGAGTGTAAAGGTTGCAATTCTCTTTGTCCACCATAGTGTAATGGCATATACCATGTAGTGGCATATTTGTTTTGTTTAAAATAAAAGAAAATAGTATTTTAAATGTGTAAGTCAGTCATTAATGTGTTTACTGTTCAATCGTTGATATTGGACAGAAAAGTAGCTTGTTAAGCAAAAGCCAATATGCTAACAGAAGAGATTGTGCTCATACTTGCTCTGTAGTAATTTGCTCAAACAGCAGGAAAGTAGCAAGCTGCTGAAAATTAAACCATAGTGAGACCGAGCTGGACCATTATTCATCTTTTTTCCAGATTTTTTAGATTTTCGCCGTGGTATCGGTTCAGTATCGAGTATCGAGGTATTTATGGCAGGTATCGTATCGAAGTCAAAATGTTGGTATCGGAACAACACTATCCTCTACCTTTTTAAGCACATGCTTCATTCCACTGCTGTGGGCCTCCTGTAATTCTTCAACAATGCACTGCACTGTTGTGGCTGGTAAAAGCAGTTTGGCCTGCAGTTTTAAATAAAACAATGCTACATTCTTTAGATACATGTCAGGGTTGTTATCATCAAGAGATGCATCAGTCATCTCGTCCTGATCGTCTTGAACTTGGATTTGGGTATCTGGGTATCTGGGTGGTGGCTGGGCTACAAACAACTGCTTATGTTTTCTTGAAATGTGTGTGGCAAATGATGTCCTCACTCTAAAATGCTTTGAGCATCCTTCAAACGGACAATTAACTTTTTTGCCATTTCGTATGTGTAATCTTAAATGAGTACACAGCAAGGAGAAATTATCAGCCACATAATCACATCCTTGAACACTGCATTTGAAGTCACCACTATGCTGACACCTGTTTTGTTTCTGTGACACATCAGGCATATGATTTCTATGCATGTGAGACTTTAATGCTGAATATGTCCTGAAATTCCCAGGACACACATCAATGCCACATGAAAACCTGTAGTTAGCCAAATTCCTATGACTATTTGCATGGGCACAAAAACTTTTAAAATTGGCAGTCTTGTGGTTACAAAACTTACAGCTATACATGTTGTCAACATCGAAATAGTGTAATGTTACTGTGAAGAGCAAATAAATGCACCTGTGAACTGCCTCTGTTGGACAGTGTGCACTGTGACTGAATTACAATCACTGAATCATCAGATTTTAAACTTTTTTTTTTGTAATTTTACTCCACTGTTTCTCTTTTTATTTGATATTGGCCTATGTGATATGAATTTATACACATCTGTTGAACCCCATGAAAAATAGCTGCGCAGGCAATACTTACTTGACCGCCAACTCCGGTGGTGAAAGGAAAAAGAAGGGCTTCTTGAAGTATGCTCGTCCTAGGTAAAGAATGGTGAGAGAGAGAGAGAGAGAGAGAGAGAGAGAGAGATATGTGTTGAAAACGTTCTGTGATCATAAATCGATAGTTTGTAGCGCTGTTAATTAATGTGCTCAAAAGCCTGACCCCGGGGGAGAGGACCACGGTGCCTCAAAATAGCGAGTGCAGAATGGTCCTACTGTACGGAGCCAACGTTACAGTACATTGTCACCCCGCTCCAGCTTTATGGCTACGGTAACGTTACTGACAGTCTGTATGCCGTCGGAACCATGACAGTGTGAAATAGAAAGAAAATTACCGGATAAAGCTCGTTAGCCTATGCACTACCAGAACGCACTGTTTACATAAAAAAAACTAGTTGTGTTTCACCGTTATCTCGGAAAACATCTCCAACAATAATCGTTCTAAGCTATTAGTGTGCATGTAAACTCACCGACAGTAGGCTCATCAGCAGTTGTTTCTGTCGCAAATTAAATTAGATTAGGCTATGGTTGTTAGCGTTAGCCTCAACTTGAGACTACAACAGGCTACTCGGACTAATGTTTAATCAGCTATGCAGTGAATATTTATCACATGACAAGTTAACCAATTTTACCTTTTACTTTTCTCATTTTACCTACTTGCTGGTGTCAGGGATCATGACATGGGGGGGCTGGGAGGGGGGGTCCTCTCAAGGTGTCCGTCACTGACCAGGCTCCCTCGGTTGTTGGTTCCACCGAGAAAAATGACGGGGGTCTGGTAAAACCTTACAGTCTATGGGTAAAACGCGCTAAAAGCAGCAGCCGTTAAAAAAATACAGTATCATACCAGAGACTTTGATCATAAAATACAGTATCATATAGCCTAGAACTCTAGACACCCCCTAGCGGCAGCAAATTTATTTGGCAGCTAGGTAGGTCTAGCACAGCTCCGTCCGCTTTTTGGTGCTGGGAACACAAAGTATGTCAGACCAATCACAGCGTGAGGGGCGGAGTCGAAAGCCGGGCTACCATGACGACAGAGTTGCGATGGTTCCGTGTTAGAGGTAAACAATGGCTGCTGCTGCTGGCGAACGGCTGTCTTTCGACTCGGCTTTCGCCGCGACTCTTCAAGACTTGAAGTTAACATTTTATTTGAGAAAAGAACAAAGAACGGCACTGAAGTCTTTCCTCGAAAAGAAAGATGTATTCAGTGTTTTGATTAATTACGTAGTCAGAGCCGTCGCTCTGACTACGTCACCTTCTTCGTTGCTCTGATTGGTTGTAGCGCTATCCTATTGCGTGCAGAGGGAACTTGAAAGACAACCGTTTATCCCGCCCACACTGCCAATGGAGCTAAGCCAGACCTTACATCTTTCTGATGTAGGTCTGGCTTGCCAGGCTAAGTATCATACGTATTTTTTTGAAATTACAGTACAGTACTGTATATTGTGAATGTTCCCACTAAAACTTCCCATGATGCAATGCAAATTACAGTAATCTACTACAAAAGGGGTTTACAGTATTATACTGGCTGATATATGGTAAATAACTGTAAATATTACAGATCTGTCTAACACTGTAGGCCTGTTGAAAACCTGTTTCCAGTGCCTACGTCACCTCAGGGTGACCCCTGATAGGGCCTGTGATATAATTGTGGCATGTGTTGTTCTTCATAATATCGCCACTATTAGAGGAGAGCAACACCCTGCCCTACATATTGAAGACGCTGATGATAACCCCATCCACCTGCCAGCTATCCAGGACGGCAGAACAGTCAGAGACACCATTTGCAATAACCACTTTAGAATTTAAGTCACCATCACCACCACCACCACCACCACAGCAGTCAAATCCACAGTCTGTTGCTGAGGTTAGACTCTCGATAAATCCTGGCGTCGTGCACAGACCCAAGCCACTTGGCGTCCACATTCGAAATGATGTGTGCAGCATCACATATGACCTTGACAGTGTTAAGATCATATGTGTTAACATAATCGGCTTCATTATGTGAGGGAGCCGTGATGGGGATGTGTGTTCCATCAATGCAATCCTGTGGAACTCCTCCTTAATGGCTCTGACAGTTCATGTCCAGGGAAAACGATAAATATGGGTAAAAGCCGTTTCAAGTGCTCTGCATCTCTTACATTGTATAAAAAACTTCCATTTGCAAAGAAACGCAGTGCAACACACAATATCTGCTGGGATGTGAGAGCATGACTACGGTTGGTAATGTAGGGACGGATTAGATTATGTATGTAAATGATGGATTGTGAAGTGAAACCACATCAGTCAAATAAAGATTGAATACACATTTCATTTGGTCTTCTTTATTTCCTACAAATACAAGAGGTGGTTCAGTTAATGTTCCAATAGTTAACATAATTCACCTGTGACCATGCACTCACCTCTAGCTCCAGTATTTCTATTTCTAGATCCGTCTTCCTAATTTGGCGGTCGAGGAATAGCATTTCTTTATCCGTTTTTTTTATTTTTTGCAGCAGGTGGATTTTGTATACCTCTTTTACTGTCAACTGGGAATACATAAGGAGGACATTACATTATACAGATGATACACATGAAATCCACAGAATGAACCTCTGTTGTTTAGTGAACATCCATCTCACTGTGTCAATCTGTGCAGTGGAAGTTGAGGGACCCTCCTGTTGCTGCTCAGCCATGCTCTGTTACAAAGGATGAGAATGTGTTAATACTTCAGTGTAGGCTAAATGTCACTATATTCCACCAGAATGTTAAGAAATGTGAATGGGAAGAGAACTATCAGTAACATATGAAGATATTACCTCTATAGGCCTTACTGGATCCCCGTCTGTAAAGGCAGACACTGTTTCCTCATCCTCGTCATCCTAGATGAGTGATATGTTTCAGTATACTTAAACTACCCTTTGGTAAAATCTTTGGAGTATTGCCTACTTACAGTTACAAGGTATGTTGTGGCGTGAGGGGGCTCCTCCACCAGGCAGATAGCACCATCAGAATCTGTTGGGACAAAAGAAAAAAAGACATAAAAGACAAATAAATATTTGTATGAATAGGCTAAAAAAAGATATCTATAGGCCTATTACATTTTATAAAGGCACTTGTGTCTTGGGGGGTGCACTCCGAGGAGGAGCTCCCTCCAGGGATTCCCTCAGCCACCGGCCTTCCAGTATTGTGGCTTAGGGCCATCTCCTCTGCCACCGTTAGAGGTGGCGGTGCTGGGCCACCACCCGTTTTACGGGCATCTGCCTTCTTTCTGTTGGCTGAGTAGAAGTCTGTGTTAGTTTAAATAGGCTTAATTATTTAACAGAACATGATATAGATGAGAAGACATTTACGTGTGTGAAAACAGCATTATGTTGGGGATAAAACAACTGCACAGTCAAATAGCCACTTAATATTTACTTTACAGTGTAAAACATAATCAAAATGAGGTACCTCCATGCCGAGGTCTTACCTGTTTGAACAATGTTTTTATACTTCATCTTAAGCTGCTGCCAAGTGCGCTTCTCCCCCGCGGGATTGCACCTAAATGAAATCAATTAATAGGCTACCATTCAAGCAGTTTTCCCCTGTAATATTATTGTGATTGCAAACGACTACATTTAAACTTACACATTCACCCGAGAAGCAATGTTCTCCCACGCTGTCTCCCTCTCCTTGGCAGCTGCAGCGGTGTTAGATTTCTTCCGAAAAATGTGCAGAAAGTCGCCGTATGCGTGCATTAGCACTTCCAATTCAACGTTATTAAAAAACGTAGCCCTCCTCTTCCCCGTTGCCATGGTGACTCGTCGAATCGGGGCTCCATTGATGCTGGCTTTTTATAGTTGTGGTGCACGCGCTTAACCCTAGGTGAAACTCCTCTGAGTTAATCAAATTAACTCAAATCCGCTGTTCTGGAACCGAAAACCCAGAGTTTTCTATTTCAGAGTAGATCAACTCAGCGTTTAGGATTAGACTCAGAGGTTGTTGAACCTGCTTTGTGAAACGGACCCCAGGTGTCTACCTGCCCAGGTGTATACCTGCCCAGGTGTATTGGTAAGCATTTCTGCAGCGATGAGTTAAATCAGGGCTTGTTGCGACCACGGATGTATTCGGTTTGCGATGCTCATGCCTTTTGCTCATGCATTTTTATGTTTTACTTTTTGCTCGACTAATGAAAACGTATTCGACTAAGCCTCCGTCGATTGACTAAGCCGACTATTAGGGGGCAGCCCTAGTTAACTTACAACACTTTATATGGACCATTAGTTATATTTTCAATTTATTTACAGAGCAATCCCTGCAAAGTTTTTAGGTAATAACTATAGAAGAGACTATAGGATTAGTGTGTGTCGGACGAGGGGGCGTGGCATCACGATGGTGGCTCTCCATTGTGATGTCAGTCAGCCATCACGATGGACGAGGACATCGTCCATCGGCACAACCCTACTAGAAGCCCCACTATACGCGAATTAACCGCGACATCGCGCCACCTTGAAAACTTGTTCGCTTGGGGGAGTGTTGACTAGTGGATCAACTAGCTCCCGCGTGTTGACTAGTGGATCAACTAGCTCCCGCCCGCATTGTGGTGATGAATCACCGTCAAGCCCCACTATACGCGAATCGCCTGGCGGCCGATATTCTTGCATATTCTTCTGCTTGATGTGTGTATCCACGGTGTGGATTATTTGTTCAGCTTGTTTGGACTGAATATTAATTAAAAATGAATTAAAATTCAATGCTATTGAACATGTCGTTATTATCATTTAAAAAATTAAAGTGACCGGTAAAAATAGATTAGGACGGGATTTTTATGACCCTGTCAGTCAAAATGACGGACAACGAAAAAGTCTAGCGCAACCTCTGCTCCCTACATATAACCTGATTTTGTTGCTCATCTGACACTTTGAATCCGAAGTATTTCCAAATGACTGAGCCAGTGCTTTTTCTTTTACCAACCAACTCCGCACGCTCCGCAGACGTTGTTGATTCCTCCATGTTTGTTGAAGAGTGGCGGAGTGTCTGTTCCTGCCCCTCCCACCTCTGTGCATGAGAGAGGAGGGGCGGGGGAGCGGGGAGCAGTGCAGAGAGCTCCGGGTCAGCAGCTTGCTTGGAGCAAGGATCACAGCGCAAATTTGAACTATATCGATATATGCGATATGGTCTAATTCCATATCGCATTTAAAAATATATCGATATATTTTTTATATTGTGTGACGACCCCCTACAAGAAGCATTTGAGAATGTTAAACTTTTACTTGCTTCTTCCCCTGTGCTGTCGGCCCCAAACTTTGACCGTCCTTTCAGTTTAGCTGTTGATGCCAGTGAGAATGGCGCTGGAGCAGTTTTATTACAGTTGGGATCTGATGACGTAGAACACCCCGTAGGATATTTTTCAAAAAAATGTAATCGTCATCAACAAGTCTACTCCACAGTAGAGAGAGAAGCACTTGCTTTAATTCTTGCTGTACAACACTTTGAGGTCTACGTGGGCTCATCTTCGAGTCCAATAGACATTTTTACTGACCACAACCCGCTGGTCTTTATTGATCGTATGCGGAACCAGAATCAGCGCATTATGCGCTGGAGCTTAATTTTGCAACAGTACCCTCTAAAAATCCAGCATATCAGGGGCAAGGACAACCTTGTGGCAGATGCGTTGTCCCGTTGTTGAAATTTAATTATTACTTTTCACTGTTTTTCCTAGTCCTAGGGCCCAGGATCTGGGAGGAGACAGTGTTGTGGGGTTGAACTCTTTATGGGTCTTTATTTTTGTTTTGTTTATTTGAGGTTTTAGCAAACCTCTTTTTAGTGTGGGAGGTGTGACGACCCCCTACATCCCCTTCAGGCCTTTTGATGCCACTACATGGCATCGTCAGGTCAGGTGGTTTGGCCAGGTGATCAGTTGATCACACCTGGGTTAATGGGTGGGGTATTTAAACCATTTTGTCTATCCTTCAGGTAGGCACTCTTTTCGGTTTGTTGCAGGCACTGTTGTGTTACTCTTTTCCATTGGGCACTTTGGTCTTTTGTCTTTGATTCTTTCCCCTCATCCTCACTCTTGTTAGCTATAGTCTCATTTCTAACATACAGACACATTCACCGCATCCACTCACCCACAACCTCTATACTGCATTCAAACATATACCCTAGACATTTGTTAGCCTACTCCATGTTTGTTCGTCCTTATAAATAAATTACATTTTTGATTTAAAACTCAATTCTGTTGTTGTCCCTTTAATTATGTCATGGTGAAGGTTTCACCGTAACAATTGATATATCGGCCCAGCCCTAGTACACAGTACTACTATGATGCGCACAGTACTACAAAGTACACAGTACTATGATGCGCACAGTACTACAAAGTGCACAGTACTACTAGGACGTACACAGTACTACTATGATGTACACAGTACTACTATGATGCGCACGGTATTGCAAAGTACACCAAGATAAGCAACGGTGGAAACATGGCAGAGCTAGAGTTGCATTGTCTCCGCGGTAACCGCTACAGCCAAGGTTTCTGATTGGTTAATGCTGGAACTCACTTGGCGTTGTTGTAGAGCAGGGGCGTAGGAACGAGTTTAACATTGGAGGGGACACATGGTCCGTGTACGAAGTATAATTCATTTACAGTTGTTCACGTTGTATAATGAAAAAGGCCAGTTTCGGGGGTATTGCGTAATTTCATTGCCCGAGACGTGCAATGCAATTCAGCGCGCCAAAGCGTCAGCTTGTTCCATTATCCAAGTTGTACAATGAAAATTGAACAAGGAAGTGGAGAGCCGGAAACAGAGACAGCTCGTCTTCAAAGTAAAGCTCGCCTTATAAGTAAAAGTCGTGCGTTTTGAAGCGTGAATTTAATTTAAGGAGCGCTAAACTAAATAAATATACAAATAGCCTCAATCAGGGGTCTTCAACGTTTTCCAGGCCAAGGACCCCCAAACTGATAGAGAGATGGAGCGGGGACCCCCTACTTATGTTGTGTAAAATTGTGTTTTATATTAAACTGGTCCTATAGTGCCATGTATAAATGTACCTTGTTATTGTGCATTCAATACTAAGATCTCTTTCTTGCACTCTCTTTCTTGCTCTCGGCGAGGGCGGTCGCATTTTGCTCCCTCTCCTCCCCTTATCTCTCCCTGCTCTGCTTCTCTTGTCTCGTCTATCGTCTTGTCCAGTCTTCTGTCTTCTACTCTGAGAGACCCCTACAGATTGCTTTTCAACTAAAACCATGGATTTGATCAACTGGTCGCTCAGCGCAATTGACACCATTTTCTCGACGAAGTCACCCGGTTCGGAGGAGCCGGACTGCCCTCAAGGAACTTATGCAGCTGGTTATTCCCTGGACTCTTGGGAGAAGTGGCGTGTGGTTTGCCTGGCTACTCTCTCCGTTGAGGACGTCGAAGATATCTACCTATTTGGAACCATGATCACAGGTCTTTTGCTGATTGGATTGGGCTTTGCCCTGGTGTATCGGAAAATTACGGAAACGGCAACAGCTATCAAAGGCCCCGTTAGGCTGCCCGGCATGATTGATGCGATGGGTAGAGCTGCTGGTGCTCAGGCTATTGCCTTGAGCCATAGGTTGGATTCGATCTCGGAAAACCTCACTGCTCTACATCGGAAACTGGATCGCTTTGTGGACCAGAACCGAGAGGCTTAAATTCGCCCCTCACCCAAAAATTCCAATCCTATCTACTTTCGGCCCTCATATCAGCTGTAGCCTTGGCCAAGGCCACTGCTGGTTCAACGTCTTCCTCCCGAAGGATACTCCGACGAGCTCTCTCTCCCTCACCCTCCCCTTCTCCCACAAGCACCTGTGATTTGTTGACATTCCCTGCCCTGATGAAGGCCGTCTCCATGGCAACCTGCTGTGTTCTCGCCAAGACCTTGCGAACTTTGAGACTGACTTTCAGTGGCTGGACGATGCCACTTACCCCAGGTGTATCCCACGTCCTCGCTGCGTCCGTGTCTACTGTACTGTGTCCTGTTATGTCTTCAGTGTGTTAGAGAACGCTGGCGCGTATTGGCTGCCGCTTCTGACCCTGAGCCTGTGATGTGTTGCTCTGTTTGCTGAGGTTTTTTCCTGTGCCCAAACTGTAGTCCCCCCCCCCCCCCCCCCCCCCCCCCCGGACTTCAGGCTGGGATATGGCTTTTTTCCCTCCACTCTCCTTGTGTCTCTGCTGTATTCCTCCCCTTTCTTTGTGTTATGTGTACTTATGTAAAGCGTCTTTGGGTGTCTTGAAAAGCGCTATATAAATAAAATTTTTATTATTATTATTATTATTATTATAAGATATTGAAATAATACACAGGTTCATATATTCATGTGCAAGATACAGTGAGTAGGGTGGCCATGCCACTGCCATTCATAAACATAATGTAGCGTCCGCCAGGACGCGTTGGAAAGATGACGCAGTGGTGTTCAGCAAACAACATTTATTGCTGCAACAGAACAGGTTACTGTCGGTCGTAACCACGCCAAAACAACTCCAACATAAAGTTAGCCGTAACTCTCTCGCACACACACACACACACACACACACACACACACACACACACACACAGCCCTCATTCCGTCAAAAACTACAACACCACACCGGATCTAGAGCGGAAACAAAACAGGCACGCCGCACACACTTGTTTAAGTGTAGTAGACATTACGTTTTGAGTAGATGGCGAGCGCGAGACGCCGAAATGGATACCAATAATATTCTGAATGGAAAGTTTACTTTTAAAAAGTTGCCAAATGGTTCCATTGACAAGACCAAAGTGATCTGTGTTTTGTCGTTGTGAACTGAGCTATCATCGCAGCACGTCCAGTCTGAAATACCACTTGATGGACTGCGGTCAAGCCAGCCGTTCCTCCGATCACCGTGGTCAAATGAGCCGCACTTATATTTCGAGTGTACAAATATTCTCAGCATTACGGTAGAAGCGGAGAAACCGCGTATTCACTTCCGGTTTTTCAAAATAAATGTATTAAGAACAGTAAGCTATAATTAAAACCTACATTTAGGCCTAAATGAAATATGTTGTATTAGTGTTTCATGCGCCCATGATGAATGAAAAACTTAATATCAAGTATCTTTATTGCAACAATGTGGAGAACTAAAACTAAAAGTCCCATATTTGTGCCTCCAAGTGGCATGTTTTGTTCTATTTGAACTACTGTAAAATCACTTTGCTCAATATTCCCTGGCTATGGGTGGTATATTTGACTTGTACACATGTAGGACTACACCCACATGCAATATCAAGCATTTTTACTGTACCATTTTGGAGATATTCTACAATAAAAGTCCCATATGTGTACCTTCGGAAAGCACAATTGCATATATTTGAACTGCTGTAAAATCACGTTGCTCAATATTCCCTGGCTATGGGTGGTATATTTGACTTCTACACATGTAGGACTATAACCATATGCAATATCAAGCATTTTTACTGTACCATTTTGGAGATATTCTACAATAAAAGTCCCATATGTGTACCTTCGGATAGCACAATTTCATATATTTGAACTACTGTAAATCAAATATACCACAGTCAGGGAATATTGAGCAAATTGATTTCACAGTAGTTCAAATATATGAAATTGTGCTATCCGAAGATGGGACTTTTATTGTTGAATATCTGCAAAATGGTACAGTAAAAATGATTGATATTGCATGCGGGTGTAGTCCTACATGTGTACAAGTCAAATATACCACCCATAGCCAGGGAATATTGAGCAAAGTGATTTTACAGCAGTTCAAATATATGCAATTGTGCTATCCGAAGGTACACATATGGGACTTTTATTGTTGAATTTCTCCAAAATGGTACAGTAAAAATGCTTGATATTGCAAGTGGTATTTCAGACTGGACGTGCTGCGATGATAGCTCAGTTCACAACGACAAAACACAGATCACTTTGGTCTTGTCAATGGAACCATTTGGCAACTTTTTAAAAGTAAACTTTCCATTCAAAATATTATTGGTATCAATTTCGGCGTCTCGCGCTCGCCATCCACTCAAAACGTAACCTCTACTACTCTTAAACAAGTGTGTGCGGCGTGCCTGTTTTGTTTCCGCTCTAGATCCGGTGTGGTGTTGTAGTTTTTGACGGAATGAGGGCTGTGTGAGTGCGCGTGCGTGTGTGTGCGTGCGTGCGTGCGTGCGTGCGTGCGTGCGTGCGTGCGTGCGTGCGAGCGAGCCTGGGTTGAGCGCGAGGAGCATTAGGAGAGAGTTACGGCTAACTTTATGTTGGAGTTGTTTTGGCGTGGTTACGGCCGACAGTAACCTGTTCTGTTGCAACAATAAATGTTGTTTGCTGAACACCAGCTGCGTCGTCTTTCCAACGCGTCCTGGCGGACGCTACATTATGTTTATGAATGGCAGTGGCATGGCCACCCTACTCACTGTACCTTGCACATGAATATATGAACCTGTGTATTATTTCAATATCTTAGTATTGAATGCACAATAACAAGGTACATTTATACATGGCACTATAGGACCAGTTTAATATAAAACACAATTTTACACAACATAAGTAGGGGGTCCCCGCTCCATCTCTCTATCAGTTTGGGGGTCCTTGGCCTGGAAAACGTTGAAGACCCCTGGGGGGTATTGCACAAAACTAGGATAGGATAATTGAGTAAGCGCGGCTTGGACTATCCTGCTCAGCGGTATCCTGGCTTATTCGGTTGCACGATTGCCAAGCCAGGATAAATAGGCCCGGCTAAGTCACGTCAGGAAAGCGTGAAGCTAGAATAGACCTCGCGATCGCTCACAGAATCACCGATCGGAACATGGCGTTTCATACGTCACGGCCGCTGAACAGCTCCTTATTGGATACCCGACCCAAGCCCGACGGGACCCAAGGGGACCCGAGGGGACCCGACGGGACCCGAGGGTACGGACTCGGTGACGTCTGCGCGATTTGAAATTTGAAATGTAAAACAGCTTATTATGCATGGTAGCCAATGGGCTGTTTCACATGTTGCAAAGGTTCGACTGTGTGATTAAAATACATTATATGACATAAGCGTTGCGCTCATCTGTTTGTTGACATTTCCAAATGCGCTGCAGTTGCGTAATAAAGGCGGACTTTCATAAACACAAACGTAAATGTGTCATAGTATGAAAAAATATAGACTTTAACTGTGTTGGCCTGAGTAATAACACTTGAATCAATATAAAAAACAGCCAACAGATTTAAATGAAATGAGAAATGACTAGGGTAGGCCTATATGTAGCCTAATATTGTAATTCGGGATAATTAAAATGATGCAACATACTTAGAAAGACCACATGCTGTAAAACACATTAATTCCTCACAGGATTGACGGTGTAAATACAGGTGAATCACTAAGCTTAGCCTGGCTTTTAGCCTGGTCGGGAGCAGGCTAGCCGCGGAGAATAAATCACCATGGTAACTTAGCCGGGATAAATTTGAGCCGCTTTCATGCAACCGACTTGGCTAAAATGTAGCCAGGATAACCTAAATCCGTAAACATATCCCGGCTTAATCCCTTATCCTAGTTTTGTGCAATACCCCCCTGATTGAGGCTATTTGTTTATTTATTTAGTTTAGCGCTCCTTAAATTAAATTCACGCTTCAAAACGCACGACTTTTACTTATAAGGCGAGCTTTACTTTGAAGGCGAGCTGTCTCTGTTTCCGGCTCTCGACTTCCTTGTTCAATTTTCATTGTACAACTTGGACAATGGAACAAGCTGACGCTTTGGCGCGCTGAATTGCAATTGCACGTCTCGGACAATGAAATTAGGCAATACCCCCGAAACTGGCCTTTTTCATTATACAACGTGAACAACTGTAAATGAATTATACTTCGTACACGGACCGACACATATCGGAAACCTGACAGATCCATTAATGGTTCGAACAGAAATATGTCATAAATGAACTACACTGCAAAACATTCACAAATGTATTTTATTCTTCTAAAAAGATACATTTGTAAAGGAAAGCACATTTTGAATGGCAGTATTGAACTGATACATATCAAATCAATTCTTTAATTGCAGGCCTTATCATACAGTTTTGTAGACTGATAAATAACATGGGAAGAATATTGATCTAAATTTGAATTCGTATTTTCTGAATACCTTTTCTTTTCTTAGTTGTATCTTATGCCTCAATGAACAGACACAGGCAAATGTTAAGGTTAAAGGGAAAAACAGCATCAAGAATTTTAACATATACACCAAATTGTTTTTACTCGTGTGTGATATTCTTTCATATTTCCACTAACTAATTGGTGTGTGAAGGTAAAGGTAAACGAAAACGACATTAGAATGGATGTAATGAACTGATAAATATCAATTACTGTGTAGTTTTGATACAAATAAAAGCTAGATAGCACTGTAGTGTTATCCAACAGTGTCAAACGTGCCGTGGCACACAAAAGGTTGAAAAACACTGGCCTAGGCAAAAGAGCCAAAATGTTTTCTCCTCCTGTCATTTGCAGCCACAAATTGCTTGCAAATTGACTTCTTGTCCAGTAAGTCAAGTCTATCCTGATGGACATGACGGACAGCAACATGGTTGAGTCTGTTTTGAGACATTGTGGACCGGAGCCAGGTTTTGAGCCTGCGGAGGACACTAAAACTTCTCTCTGCCTCACAGGATGAAACAGGGACTACCAGAAGCAACCTGACCAGGTTTTCCACTTGATAGGCTAATAATAATAAAATAAGTCTAACAAAAAAACTGTCATTATGTTAGGTGCGTGGTTAGGTGCTGTGTAGTGATTTTCGGGTGGTTTCATTCAAGCTGATTGGACTGCAAGTAGCGTCTTTTTACGCAGAGTGATTTAGTCTAGGCTACAAATTCTAAATTAATAATCTGCTAAAATAAACTGCGCCTGATATTGACAGACACAGACACACCAGCATAACCTGAATTATAAACATAAAAAACAACACTAGAATTAGTTACCCAACTCAACTGTGCCTGTTCCCTTTGTGTTTGACTGTAATCAATACATTAATTATTGAAAATCCTTTCCCTCCACATCATCTTGTTTCTTGTGTCGAATGTGATTTCACCTGGTCTGACTGTGTTTGGAACCTCACACCTGATAGCCTAATAACAGATAGCCTACCTACTGTTAATAACATATAACCACACAGTGATATGACAACATTGTTTTTATTGAATCGATTAAAAATGACATCCCATTCTCTCAAACTGTATACTCTAACATGTACCTTACCTGTCGGATCATTGTTTACACATTTGTCCAAGTAGCATTCTTCTGTAGCCCTACGAACGCACCTAGCGCTTAGCAGCTATGCTAGCAACTGCTTTCCGCGTTGATCAACATTGACCGTCACCGTAGCCTAGTGTAGCGATGTAGTCGTGTATCCAAGATCTCTGTAGTCCTCCACACACAAGTTTCAAGAACAAATACAACTGAAGGTAGCGTAGAGCAGTAATGCACAGCGATGTGTAAGGTAAGTGTGGTGGTGACGCAGATAACTGAACTGAGCTTCAGTATGAGCTCGGTGGTCCTAGACATAGGGTTGCTCGTAGGATAACCCTCTGGACCAGTCACCTGGTTTGCGGGCGAATTATCCGATTGGCTGAGCATGACATCATGACCAAGAGGCCAGACTAGAGCAGAAGTAATTAAAGCTACAGCGCTGTAAATAGATCTAGTTCATGCTGCAATCAATGCGATGCCGTGTCGGTGTCGTGGTCAACAACTGCGCTTTTTGGCTGAGGGTCGCATAGGGACTTGGAGGAGAATTCGCCTACCAGGTGCTGTAAGCTTTTTCTTTTTCAACATCTCCGACGGCTTACAGTGACATATTCTTTGCCATCAACCGTTTGTCACAAATCAACATACGTAAAGTGACAACGTCGATCGAATCTCTTTTTAGGAAACATGAGGACGGTACACTAAGATCGCCTACAGGGAGCACCAGAGAGCTGCACCACGAGCCCTGCCTTTGTCCAACTTTCTTTTCCGATGCTCTCCATTGCTCTGTTGGGCGCTTAATGAAGGAGAAGGTATACATGCTTTTTCCCGTCCGCTTATAGACCTACTCATCACCAAACGTTTGTCACTTTGCCATCTAACTCTTTTGACTTACCAGCACTTATGATGGGGATATTGAAGATAATGAGTGTGTGTGTGCTGGGACCACTTTATCCAAGACGGCAACTCCGGTCAGAGAGTAGACGCAGACACAGGGAACAGTTCTTGTTGTTTATATATTGAATGGGCGAATGACATCAATGAATAATGAAATGAATGAAGGAATGAACGAATACATGTATGAATGGTTTCTGTAAGACAGAATAAGAAAATAGACAATTATTACGAGATTTACACCATTAACACCAGGCTTTAGTACTCTAGCAATATCCCATAAATGCTATATGAACATAAATGGCATAAATAGCTTCCACATATATGGAGTCAGAATAGTGTCATCATTCAAACCTGAAAAAAAAGGTTTCAAAGGCTTGTAAGTCTGTGTTTGAAATCTCAACACCTTGTAAAAAAGGTTTTGCACCACTGAAAAAAGAGATTATAGCCTGAAAAAAAAAAGTCAAACATCTGCAAACATGATTTTGTGTTCTATTTTATCTTCTTCATCATTTTCACCAACACATTTTCAAAGCTAAAATGTTTTCACAAACACATTTTCAAAGTTTAAAAATGTTCACCAGCGCATTTGCAGAGTTTCAAATCTGACACTGTTCTAACAGTGTATTACTTTGTTTCCCGGTTTTGAAACCTTGTAAATGGGATTCTGCAAACAGCTGTTCAAACATTGAGAAATACGTTTTGAAAGGTTGAATATCTATTTTTAAAAACTTGTAAAGGTGTAAATTTACACCATTGCAATGTATTTTTTCAGAACTTAATTTTCAGCACTGACTTTTCAGAGATTTGACCACACGGGCGCAAGCTTGCGAGTCACGTGATTATTGACACTGTTCTGACGCCGTTCGTTTTGAAACTCCTTTAGCGTCAAAGCTCTGAAAACGTGGTTCTGAAAAAAAGGAAAAAAAACCTTCCTGGGGGCGGGACCATCTTGCTCTAAACCTATTGGTTGCTCTCTGCTGAGGCACAGTCCAATCACATGCGCCGTTGACCGGGCTGTGCGGGATTGACAGTGCTCTGCCGATGACTAACAAGCGACTTGCGTGGTTGATTTTGTTGTCTATTTTCTGGAACCATGGCTGGTAGACAGGCGAGCAATTTTATTCTGTATTGTTTGCGTTCTAACCACCCGCGAGCCTCCTGCGGCTCGCCAAGCTGTAATTTGCAACACGTTCTCATCGCAACTCGTAATATACCGACGGTTTGTCACGCCCCTAGACGTGATACTGACGCAAAATGTACCCTCCCGCGTCTGTGTGAAACGATCTGTGTGAAACAATCTCATAAACCCGTTCGCGGTGGTAAGAGACGAGCAGAGTCTACAGCGTCCGCTCGCAGAGCAGAGTCTACAGCGTCCGCAGTCTACTGTGAAACAATTCACTCCATAAAGGATTATGGTTAGGGTTATGGTTAGCGTAATCTATCACCGTGACCGGGTTATTATTGGAGTGAATGGATGCTGTAGACTAATTTGTGGCTCGCATGGCATAAATAATAGTCATACTTTGCGGTCACGTGACTACCATGGATACCTGGAGGGCAACAAACGCTGGCAAAATGGCGACGAACAACGGCCAACCAGGGGAATTGCAGCCTTGCAGATTTCCGATACTTAAATAAATCAACTATTTAGACCATTTGTCACAAAATGTTAAAATTAGATATGAAGAGAAGATAAACATACTCGGAACTTGTGATCCATACACAGCACCCGCTGATGTAGGTTATTCATTGCTTTGAAGCTGGCAAAGACTCTACCAGATCGTGAAACGATCTGGGGGTTCTCATAAACCCGTTCGCGGTGGTAAGAGACCAGCAGAGTCTACAGAGTCCATTCACTCCAATAACAACCCGGTCACGGTGATAGATTACGCTAACCATAACCCTAACCATAACCCTATGGAGTGAATTGTTTCACAGTAGACTGCGGACGCTGTAGACTCTGCTCTGCGAGCGGACGCTGTAGACTCTGCTCGTCTCTTACCACCGCGAACGGGTTTATGAGATTGTTTCACACAGATCGTTTCACACAGACGCGGGAGGGTACATTTTGCGTCAGTATCACGTCTAGGGGCGTGACAAACCGTCGGTATATTACGAGTTGCGATGAGAACGTGTTGCAAATTACAGCTTGGCGAGCCGCAGGAGGCTCGCGGGTGGTTAGAACGCAAACAATACAGAATAAAATTGCTCGCCTGTCTACCAGCCATGGTTCCAGAAAATAGACAACAAAATCAACCACGCAAGTCGCTTGTTAGTCATCGGCAGAGCACTGTCAATCCCGCACAGCCCGGTCAACGGCGCATGTGATTGGACTGTGCCTCAGCAGAGAGCAACCAATAGGTTTAGAGCAAGATGGTCCCGCCCCCAGGAAGGTTTTTTTTCCTTTTTTTCAGAACCACGTTTTCAGAGCTTTGACGCTAAAGGAGTTTCAAAACGAACGGCGTCAGAACAGTGTCAATAATCACGTGACTCGCAAGCTTGCGCCCGTGTGGTCAAATCTCTGAAAAGTCAGTGCTGAAAATTAAGTTCTGAAAAAATACATTGCAATGGTGTAAATTTACACCTTTACAAGTTTTTAAAAATAGATATTCAACCTTTCAAAACGTATTTCTCAATGTTTGAACAGCTGTTTGCAGAATCCCATTTACAAGGTTTCAAAACCGGGAAACAAAGTAATACACTGTTAGAACAGTGTCAGATTTGAAACTCTGCAAATGCGCTGGTGAACATTTTTAAACTTTGAAAATGTGTTTGTGAAAACATTTTAGCTTTGAAAATGTGTTGGTGAAAATGATGAAGAAGATAAAATAGAACACAAAATCATGTTTGCAGATGTTTGACTTTTTTTTTTCAGGCTATAATCTCTTTTTTCAGTGGTGCAAAACCTTTTTTACAAGGTGTTGAGATTTCAAACACAGACTTACAAGCCTTTGAAACCTTTTTTTTCAGGTTTGAATGATGACACTATTCTGACTCCATACACATACACACACAGGTAAACACAGTGCAATATAACAGCCGACAACGGCGCGGCAGAGTGACGTACACATATGCAAATGCCGTGTCTACACAAGGTGCAGGCTTATACACTACTAGCTGCCCAATTAGTGAGTGAATCAATTAACACACAGTAGCAGAAACCAGCTCAAAACACACATAAGTCACAGCCAATATAAAGAATATAATTGCGGACTCGTTAATTATAACATTCATCCCACATAAACTGGCAAATATACGTTCAGTATTAACTAGTGTTGCACCGATACCATTTTTTGGCCCCCGATACCGATACCGATACCCGGCTGTGCAGTATCGGCCGATACCGATACCATACCGATACCACGCCGGAAAAAAAAAAAATATATATATATATATACACAAGCTTTTTTTCTTCTAATACTAAAGAACTGCATACTCACTTGGATGTAAAATCATTGCCATCATGGCTTAATTACTAGTATAATTAGATAATATAGTAGTAGTATGTAGCGGGGGGGGGGGGGGGGGGGGAATCGGGGAGAAGCCGATTACAGCTTAACTCGTCGTCTGTGATGCGGTCACTGTCTGTCCATTTGAGCGATCTCCCGCCTGTGAGCAAGACGCGTCTCCCTCTCTCTCCTGCTTTTTCCCCTCTTCTCCTTGTTTGTGTCCGCATGGCACCCCGGGGAGCGGAGGGGGGGGGCATGGGTGGTGATCGGGTGCGTCGCACCGGCAGGCGGACCCGCTCACTGAGTTTCCCCGCACCGGCGCGTCCGCAGGCGGAGCAACTTTTCTGTGCGCCGCGCGGCTGAACCGCGCGCCCTCCGCGTCTCCGGTGCTTTTTTTTCTTTCTTTTTTTTGGTACATTGTCGTCGTCGCTTGTCGGTCGGTCAACATGCGCGGCCGGGCGGCCGGAGTGGGCCAATAGGATAGCTGCTTGGCACGGCATGCACTGAACACGTGTGATCACACGCAGCAGTGAGTGAAGGGAGAGAAAGACGCAAAGCGCTGCGTTCCAAGTTTCATATTAGTATATGTAAATGGCATCGGCGCATTATTTGTTCGTACTCGCCGATACCGATGCCAGCATTTTAGCGCGGTATCGGGGCCCCTCCCGATACTAGTATCGGTATCGGTGCAACACTAGTATTAACTCACTCTCTTCACGAACGCATTCTCTGTCATTGCGGGATATGCAGCCGCGGCGCAACAAGCTTTGACGTAACCCCGTACACCTAATAAAACGTTGGACCCTACAGCGCTACCTGGGCTGTCCCAAGTGCCGGAATAGAAATAACAATATATTATTCAATATAACGAAGTAACAGGGAATTTACAGCAACCGCCCCCTGAATAGCATGGCTATTATGTAAACAAAAGAAATTCCCTAAGGTGCTACAGAAGTCCCTGGATCAGCGTTGTCGTCTGGAACAGCTGGCAGCCGGACAAGGCGTGCTACTGGTCGCAGGTAAGTCTTGTCCCCCACTTGGACCTCAGCCAACTGAATGCATCCATCGGCACTGGCATTCAGCTTGACCACCTTCCCAGCGGGCCAATGATCGCGTGGCAGCTGAGGATCGACGATCATCACGACAGTGTCCTGGAGGAGATCATCAGTCGGTTGGCGCCACTTCTGGCGCACTTGAAGAGACAGTAAGTAGCTTCTGAGGAATTGCGCCCAGAAGTGATCCATCATTTGACAATGACGCCACCGTCTCCTGGTGAGTTGGTCCGGAGCGTAGGACACTTGTGGCAAGGAGGCGTCCCGCCGCCCCATCAGCAACATGTTTGGTGTCACAGGATCCGGATCCGCAACGTCTGACGACACGTATCCTAAAGGCTTGGAATTAAGGATGCCTTCCACCTAGATTAAGACTGTGAGCAGGACTTCTTCTTGGAGAGACTGAGCACCGATCACCACCTGCAGAGCTTTCTTGACGGATTGTATCTCACGCTCCCTGGCGCCACCAAAGTGGGGAGCTGCTGGTGGGTTGAACTTAAACTTCATCCGTTGCTTGGCAAGTCTCTCTTGTAGCTGTGGCTCAATTGCAGCAAACGCCTCCTTCAGCTCTCTCCCTGCACCTCGGAAGTTTGTTCCCTGATCAGAGAGAACCTCGAAAGGGGTGCGATGAATCGCCTCAATGCTAGGAGGAAGGCGTCGGTGTCGATACTATTCAGCAGATCCAAGTGGACGCATCGAGTGGTGAGACATTTAAATATGTCTCACTCACCGCCCGACCTTGATGATGTATGGTCCAAAGCAATCCACTCCCATCGAGAAGAACGGAGGCCTGAAGATCCGCAGGCGGGCAGGAGGTAGGTCCGCCATCATTGGAACCACTGGCTGCCCTCTCCATTTTCTGCATTCCGCACAAGTCCTCTAATGGTGCTTGATGGCCTGTCTCCCATGCAGGACCCAGTACTTGCGCCTGATCTCGGCAAAGACCCTATCGGGCCCTGGGTGGAGTAGGCGTGCATCCACGTCCATGATGAGGAGTCTTGTTACCGCATGGCAGGGATGGGGAACTATGGGGTGGATGTCAGTAGAACATGAGGTGTCCATACGACGAAAGCGTCCGCCGACTCGGATAAGACCCATTGTCGGATCCATCTCCGGTGTAAGCGTACTGAGCTTACTGCTGGGCAGTACTGGTTTGCCAGCCCTGAGACACTTAGGCCCCGTCCCATTACCTCCCCTAACCCTAGATTTCTGCCCTAACCCTTGTTTTTGCGCATTCTCGTGTAGGGGTCGGGTGTCCCAATACTTTAGGGAGCAAGGGGGAGTGCTATTCTCCCATTAAAATCACCCCTCAAAACGTAGTGAGGTCCGATGCAGGCTTAAAACGAAGTGGAAGATGAAATTACCCATGATACATTGCGAACTCAGCGAGCCGGCTGTCAAATGACAACCTATCAACCTATCAAAAACAGTCAAAGGCTACATAACGTTAAATTATTTAACCAGACTGGATTTAACGATCTAGGTCTTTAGGTCGTCTTATCGACACAAACGGGCTAACGTTAACGTTAACATCATGCTAACAGCTGAGTTGAACATAACGTTAAAAAAATTGACATACCTCAAACAAGTCAACAAGGCAAAGAAGACGGCGAATGCGTCTTCTGTTGTCCACGTTTCTTCTTTGTTGATTGATGAGACGTAGATATACATACAAGGCTAACGCAACAGGTAACATAACAGCTGGAGCCGGCATTTTTCATGAATGAATGAAAATAGTATTACGTCGAAGCTGCGCGTGGCATAGGCGTTCGCTACGTTCACTACACTAATTTGCATATAGTGATGTCCCATTTCATAGGGAAAGATCTTCACCCCCACTCCCCTCGTCAAGGGGACTTTACTGTCGAGGGAACTCAAAACCAAGTGGAAGTTTTTAGGGGAGGTAATGGGACAGGGCCTTAATCTCTTCTGGGAAGCAATCCGCTTGGCTGGACTTCAGCAGGAGGGCTTTGGCGTCAAGAAGGTCTGGCTGACGTAAAGAGGGGTCAGCCGCCCCATTAAAGAACTGCTGGGTGGCGTTGACCAGGTCTGTCCAGCTGTCGAACTGTGTGGTGTCTGGTGTTTGAGGTGCCAGACTCTTCTGTGTGAGACCACAGAATATACTTTGCTTGAGCTCAGCAGCATCTTTTGGCTCTGTGGAGGTGGGAAGCGACGGCCAATTGTTAGGTGGACCACGGAGGTACGATGGCCCTTGAATCCACCGATTTGGTGCCACCAGTTCAGCCAAGGTCTTGCCATGGGTGAGATTGTCGGCTGGATTGTTGGCCGTGTCCACATACCGCCAGGTGTGCAAGGACGTCAGGTCCTGAATCTCTGAGACTCTGGTTCCAAAACGAAGACCTTGAACCTGCAGGACTCGGATGTCAGCCAGGTTAAGACTGTGGTGGAGTCAGTCCAAAGGAAGGTCTAGGTGATGCTTAAGGTGAGCTCTCGATGAATGAGGGAGGACAGCTGGGCTCCTGTCAATGCTGCACAGAGCTCTAGTCGTGGCATCGACTGCTGGCACTTTGGGGCCACCCTAGACCTTGCCATAACGAATGAGACATGGACGGTGTCATCACTCTTCGTTGTGAGGTAAACTACCGAACCGTATGCCTGTTCGGAGGCGTCACAGAAGACATGCATAGTATAGTCTGTGGCTTCAATGGCGACGTCCTGTGGTGCGTAGGTTCGCGGTAGGGAGATATTTGCCAGCTCGGGGAGTTCCCTCTCCCAGCTGGACCAGGCCTCGAGGATGTCAGGAGGGAGGTTTGGGTCGTCCCAGCTCCTCTTCTTCACCCACAGTTTCTGGACGAGAACCTTGGCCCGCGTTAAGTAATTCTAAATTTCAACATTCTGAGTATCTGAAGAAACTCAGAATGTAGAAACGTGTCCATATCCTTAAGTAAACTGAAACAGCCCACCCAGCTATAAGAGGCAAAATTCACAAGAGAAATAGGTCTGTGCTGCAATAAACCCACAATTACTGTTGCTGACAAAAGGAAATTACTCCATTAGACTTTCATAAGATCTGAAGCAAAATTGATCGAGAAAGGAGAGAATCTTATTTTTGTAGATCAGAGAAAACTGCCACTTGTTCCTCCTGCAATGTGTAGGCTAATACAGAGTTGTGTCAGTCGAGGCTTAGATGAGCCTGCCTCTTCATTGTTGTTGCTATGGGTCTATTTCAAGGTTGCACAAGCAAATCCACTGTGGATGTTACAGTCACTTAGTCATTGATGTTTAAGGACCAGAGTGGTTGGCAAGGGTTATATAGAAAAACATTCTTTAAACAATGTCGGTCACATTAGCCTTAAAAGGTCAACAATATTGGTGAAATTAGCCTTTAAAGGTTAACAATGTTGGTGGCGTTAGCCTTAAAAGTTAAACAATGTTGGGGACATTTGCCTTAAAAGGTAAACAATGTTGATGGCGTTAGCCTTAAAAGTTAAACAATGTTGGGGACATTTGCCTTAAAAGGTAAACAATGTTGATGGCGTTAGCCTTAAAAGGTAAACAATGTTGGTGACATTTGCCTTAAAAGTTAAGTTCTGATGATGTCCACTTGATGTTCAAGCTCATATTCATTACATTAAATCAGGTAGCTTTCCTGCCCGTACATGATTCTGAAGCAGGGGGTCAAGAATTTTTGACGGCATTTCAATGTGTTGCTGCAAGAAACGATGGCTGTGCTCAAGATCATTATGATTTTGTGTTTGCACACTCTTCAGCAAACAGCACACAGGTTTTATATTTTAGTATTCACCCAGGCCATGGTATAACCCGCTTTTATACCATGGGCCGGGTATTATTGTTACCGCAATTTTATTAAGTTAATCATGGTTATATTTTTTGGAGTGTACACACACACTTGCAGTGCTATCAAATGAATGAATGACTTCCTGTCTCACAATAATCCCAGCGCACAGCCGTGGAATTTTCTGATTCTATTTTGTGACTCAACAATCTAGCTTTTGAAGTAATTGTAACCACCAGTGGTGGAAAGTACAGAACAAGTACTGCACTTAAGTACACATGTGAGGTACTTGTACTTTACTTGAGTATTTCTATTTTCTGCTACCTTATACTTCTACTCCACTACATCTCCGAGGCAGATATTATACTTTTCACTCCACTACATTTATCTGACAGCTTTAGTTACTACAGTAATTACTTTGGTATTTTGGTTAGTTTCATTCCTCACCTCTCCGCTGTGCCAGTGTGTGGTGAGCGTTCTGGCGCATACTGGCTGCCGTGCATCACCCAAGTGGGTGCTACACTCTTGAGTGACCTCCAATAAAGCGCTATATAAATCCAATCAATTATTATTATTATTATTATTACTTTGCACATTCAGATTAACAATACAAAATATAACCAATAAATACATGATATTATTATTAATAGGGATGTCCGATATTGGCTTTTTTACCAATAACCGATAACCGATATTGTTCAACTCTTAATTTCCGATACCGATATCAACCGATACCGATACCGATATATGCGGCCGTGTTTTCAACGTAGAAACTTTGAAATAATTCCAAACCACCGACATAACTACAGCTACAACTAGCGTCTCACTACACGGCCGCACATGCCCAGGCTTGTTATTGAGACGGCGCGGCGCGTTTGATGATGTCATCAAACCACGTCCTCACTTGAAACATAACAGATGTCTGAAATTATTTCAAACAAAGTGTTTATTTATTTCACACTGTCTTTGTACTAACAGAAAATGGTCGCTTGCATTCGACTCAGGACAATTAGAGCTTTCCAACAAGGTATAACATGCCATAGGCCACTTTAGTCATTTTGAGCTTTTTTAAAACCGATACCGATATTTTCCGATATTGATTTTTTATGCCAATATCGGCCGATAATATCGGTGGGCCGATAATATCGGACATCCCTAATTATTAATAAGGATGTATTGGTCACCAGGAGGAAGTTCACAAGCTATAGTATGTAAAGTAATATATAAAATGTATAACTACATTCAAATGAGCTCCACCATTGCACATTCATTACACACATACATTGGTCTCAAAAAGTAGACAACCCTTTTTTCCCCTTTTTTTTAATTGACTGTTGCATTAAAGACTTATTTGATATTGTAGTAAGGTAGATATATTTTCTATATTATATATATTATGTTAATATATTATGTTAATATTTCTAAAACATAACTATTTTTAATTCCTATAACTGTACTTCCTGCTGTGACACTCATTTCCTCTAATCTTCCATTACCTTCACTTTACTCTCTCTCTCTCTCTCTCTCTCTCTCTCTCTCTCTCTCTCTCTCTCTCTCTCTCTCTCTCTCTCTCTCTCTCTCTCTCTCTCTCTCTCTCTCTCTCTCTCTCTCGTGGCGATAACAGTAATCTAATGACACCCACTGGCTAATGTTGGCAGTCTTTTTTATTTATTATGGTATGGTTTATGTCAGGCAAAAATCATCTTATAACTCCATGGAAATGTTTTATTATACATAACCCATATATATATATATATATATATATATATATATATATATATAATCAATAAAGTGTACATTTAAGTCATTTTAGCATCATTACCTCAAAAACCACACTGATACACACATATACTATATTTCCTTGTACTTAAAACCCATAATGACCCATAATAATTCTTATTTATTTAATAGACTCATTTCTTTCATTCTTAATATAAAGATCTTAAACTATAACAAAGCGACATGCGATTGGCATGTCGCCAATCCTCTCCCTCTCTCCTGTTCTTCTGACACAGGTGGCTCCAACAGTTTGACCTTTGACCTCACTCCTTCCTGGCCTTGACGAAGAAGATCCCACTGACGTCGTCCACACCCACCCTCATGTCGTCGGGCAAGACGTACACCTCCAACCTCATCAGAGTGAAACCGTTCTGCTTCAGACTGCTACACACCTGGGCCTCATCCAGGGGCACCACGGGGATCTGCACCCCGGGGCCCCCCTGGTAGAAGCTCTCTCCCAGGGCCCCGATGAGAATAAGATGGCCCTTGGGACGCAGGAGCCCGCCGATGTGGCCCAGGGCCCGTGTGAAGGCGTCCAGGTCAGGGCTGACGCTCTCCAGGCAGAAGCAGGACACCAGGCAGTCGGCCCCCGGCGAGGGGAGTGCCCCCGGGGCCAGCGGCTGGGGACGGTGCACATCGATGGGCAGCACGTCCGACACCACCGCCCGCAGCCTTGACGCTTTCTCGCTCCACGCCAACGCTCTGGGAGAGAGAGAGAAAGAGAGAGAGACAGAGAGAGAGAGAGGGAGAGAGAGAGACCTTCGATGAAACCAACCTACCCTGTAGCTTGCCCTAAGATTTATTTAGCAGACGCAAGGGCGTCAGTTTGGTTTTAGAAGTGGGGGGGAGGGGGGGGGGGTACGCGATTGTCGACGAGGGGGGGGGGGGGGTGCGCGATTGTCGACGGGGAGGATGGGGGATCAAATCCACTACCTTTCGACTGAGAGTCGATGTATGATGAATGACCAGTCGATTGAACTCATGCAAGGTATCACCAGGAGTAATAAATAAAAACTGAGTGTACTGAAATATGGAAGCAAGTCTGTACCATAATTCAAATTAAAGTGGATTAACAGAAATGCCTCTTCATTTTCAGAATATAGCTGCATTTTTTGACACATAAATAAAATGAGTAATAAATCATCCAAACTGCATTTTAATTTTCTTCTTCAATATTGCTCATTTTGTAACTTAATTAAAATGAAAAAGAAAAGGACATTTAAGATTTCATTTTCAAAATATGCCCCGGCAAATAGTTACCAAAATTCAATTTGAAATGTCAAATTTGAAAATTAAAATGCATTAACATAAAGGCATTTTCATTTAAGGTCATTGCTGCATTATTTGACTCATAAATAAAATGAATAATAGATCACCCAAACTGCATTTTCATTTTTCTTCTTCAAGACTGCTCATTTTATGACGCAACTAAAAAGAAAACAAAGAGGACATTGCTTTTTCGTTTTCATGCCCGCCCCCCGCAAAAAAGAGTCCATAATTCAATTTGAATTCGCAATCCCAAGCAGCGCAGGAGAGTGACGTCAGTGGCCTCTATTCTTCTTCAGTTCAGAGTCTGACTGTGATACGCGACTAATACGTTAGGTGGTGTGCATATTTGACGCTGGGGCAAGAGGAGAGTGCGAAGTAGAGTGCGCTGGTACAGGCAGGCCGCTCAGGCTGTGTGACGAGCAGTAAGCACAACAGTTCGTTCACCGGATCGTTCATACGGATCGGTCTCTCGTTCATTCGTCACGTGACAGATACCCAGTCACTGTCGTGTCGTGCTGTCAAACAACAATGGCAGGGAGGATACAGGACACAAGTCACTTTATTGTGATGTGTATTTTCTTTCCTAGGTTTTCACATGGTTTGAATTGCTTGTGGCATTTTGTGTAAACTTTATCAGCTGAAGTAAACCATGTTGCCTTCATTGTTAAGTGTTTGAGAACCGCGGTCTTTTTTACAACGCTCACAAGAGGGCTACAGCGCCACCTGCTGTAAAAATGAATGAAATGACAAAAAAGATTTTTAAAAAAAAGATTAGCTCAATTTACTGTCCGCGAGTAAAAGATCCGAGTCAGTAAAAAGAGTCGAACTTCCCAACACTAGTGTACAGGGCCGTGTTCCGTGTTCTTCCATGAGTACACTTAAACATAGTACACTATCCACACTCAATAGGTACGCAGATCTTCAGATGTTAGTGCTGTTCCAAATGCAATACTCTGTGGTGCACTTAACGAAAATGACCATCAGCTGCGCGGCCGCGTCACCCGCCAAACCAACCCGGAAAGAGAAGAAAGGCCACTGACGTCACTCTCCTGCGCCGCTTCAGGATTGCGAATTAAAATTGAATTATGGACTCTTTTTTGCGGGGGGTGAGCATGACAACGAAAAAGCAATGTCCTCTTTGTTTTCTTTTTAGTTGTGTCATAAAATGAGCGGTCTTGAAGAAGAAAATGAAAATGCAGTTTGGATGATCTATTATTCATTTTATTTATGAGTCAAATAATGCAGCAATGACCTTGAAATGAAAATGCCTTTCTGTTAATGCATTTTAATTTTCAAATTTGACATTTCAAATTGAATTTTGGTAACTATTTGCCGGGGCATCTTTTGAAAATTAAATCTTAAATGTCCTTTTCTTTTTAATTTTAATAAAGTTACAAAATGAGCAATATTGAAGAAGAAAATGAAAATGCAGTTTGGATGATTTATTATTCATTTTATTTATGTGTCAAAAAATGCAGCTATATTCTGAAAATGAAAAAGCATTTCTGTTAATCCACTTTAATTTGAATTATGGTACAGATTTGCTTCCATACTGAAAGGCATTTATTATGAATGATTGTGTATTTATATTTAGTATGATTATTAATATTATTTTATTGTTATTATTATTATTGTTTAAGTATTGTATTTCTGTAATGATTAATATACGATTAAGGAATTTGAATTTGTATTACTATTTATTTGTATTATTTGTATTATTAGTAGTAGTATTACTACTGCTATTGTTATTATGAACACAATTGAATCTGTGTTGCTTATAAGGGCACTGAGTCTGGTACCCGCGTCCCTCCAGCTTGCAGACATGCTGCAGGTAGGGAGTCCAGTCCAGACTGCTCTTCCCCTGGTCCTGCAGCCAGCGCTTCAGCTCCCGCCGGTTCACCTCCAGGAAGTCTGTGAGCACCAGGCGCTCGAAGATCTCACAGCCACTCAGGACCTGGTACAGCGTGGGCCCCGAGCCCACGTCCACCAGCAACCCCCCACTGATATCACCTGGAGGGATGGGGGGGGGGACATCGAGGGCAGGCAGGTTAGTCTGTTGACCACTATTTTTATCCAACGCAACTTACAGTGATTTCAGTCATGCATGTCTTTAAGGAGGGCATCTTGCTTAAGGATGCCTACAGGTTAGCCTGCAGACACTGGGGATGAAACCTTCCCACTGGGGAGTCCAAACACCTCAACCACACTAACCTGCCCCCATAGTCTCTAGAGGTTAAGGTGTTTGCCTTCCAGGGCTGCGACTTACTGTATATTGCAGTACTGCGAATGTCTGCAGTGTACTTCTAGGCATCTGTAGGCATAAATAGGTTTCATTCTAAAACGTTTACATCTACACACCACTATATCCTTTTGTCAATTCATTGCAAGTCACTTTGGATAAAAGCAACTAAATGCAAAGTGATATCTCAATGTATGTTGAAGACGCAACGTGAACATTCAGTATAAAAGTCATCCTCTATAAAAGTCCATTTTGCGGCAGCATCAAATGCTTACGGTCACATCACCCTGAACACGCCCGATCTCGTCTGATCTCGGAAGCTAAGCAGGGTGGGGCCTGGTTAGTACTTGGATGGGAGACTGCCTGGGAATACCAGGTGCTGTGAACTTTTTATTTTTCAACATGGGCTCCAACGGAGGTATAACTCATCTTACTGCCATCTAACTCTTTTGACTGATCAGCACTTATGATGGTGAAGGAACAGATATAGCGTACAACAGTGCGTGCCCACACACACACACACACACACACACATGCAGTGCTATCAAATGAATGAATGACTTCCTGTTTCACAAAAAATGTCATTACAATTCTGCCGTTTTGATCTCATGCTTATACTTTTCTGTCCTACAGGCGACAGCTGTCAGACACAAGCACATATCTATCCCCGTATGAACGTTTGTATTGGGAATCCGACTGAATCAATTGCTGTCGTCTAGATTAAACTAATTATTGTTTTTCCAAAAGTGTAGCGCTGCGCAAAGTGAACATTCAGTATATAAGTCATTCTCTATAAAAGTCCATTCCATTCCAGTCCATTCCAGTTGAACTGATCGGTGAAGACACAGTAACGGTGATGGAAGTGATGAAAGCTACGAAAGAGATGTGCGAGGAGCTGATGGCTTGCCGCAAAATCGGAACGAAAAAATATGAATCAACAATGGGACATCTTAGTGGGAAAAAGAAATTGATGGACGGTTTAAAAATAAGAGGGAGTAGAGTCATGACGAAAGAGCTCACTAATGACGAAACGGTGGTTTCGTTTCTGGAGCTGCCGGCATACACCTCGGACAGAGATGTTATCGGGAAACTACAAGGGTGGGGGTGCAAGACCGACTGCCAACCTCCTCGTGGTGCACGCCCGGATAACGCAAATGGCAGCGGTGAATCCCGAATCCTGACCTGGCTAACAACATCAGCTCGTGAAGGAGGAGGGTTAGGCGTAGGGTCAGCAACCCAACCCTGTAAAACCCAAAAAGCTACAGAAACAACAAGAGGAAACATACCTGGAGACAGGACTGACGCCACCCAAAAGGGTAGAATGACGGCGGGGGGCCAAAGTCGAAAGAACGCCTTCAACTCGAGAGCCGATATCCTGTCACCAAAACACTGCATCCGGCTGGGATGTTGGAACGTCAGAACTCTCTTTCAAACCGGGAAACTTGCACAGGCAGTGAAAGAGATGAACGAGTTCAACTTATCCTTGCTTGGAATCACAGAAGCCAGATGGTCTAAGACAGGAAAACAGTCACTTAACACTGGAGAAATCATCATATGGTCCGGCAGAGCAGATGATACACATCAAGGTGGGGTCGCTCTTATTATAAGCAAGAAATACACCAATACAATAATACAATGGAAACCTATCAATGAACGACTTCTATATGTTAGACTAAACTCAACATACACTAAACTGTCGGTGGTGGTTGCATATGCACCAACCAACGACGCAGATGGAGAAAACAAGGACCAGTTCTACAGTGCATTACAAGGGGTGCTGCAGGACATACCAGGACATGACATGCTAATTCTGATGGGAGATTTTAACGCACGTGTCGGGAGTGACAACACAAACAGAGAAAAACACATGGGTAGACAAGGTCTGGGCAGTATCACAGACAATGGTGAACGCCTAGTTGACATATGCGAGGAATTCGACCTGGCCATTGGTGGTACGCTGTTTGAACACAAAAACATCCACAAACTCACATGGGCATCCCCAGATGGAAAAACAGAAAGCCAAATAGACCATGTCATCATAAATAACAAATGGAAGCGATCCCTGCAGGATGTACGGGCAATGAGAAGTGCCGACATAGGAAGCGATCACAAACTAGTCGTGGCAAAACTCAGCCTCAAGCTAAGAAGAAACAAAATTGGCAGTAACAGAAGTAAACGTTTTAATGTTGACAAACTACAAGATACCAAAATCAGAATAGACTTTACCATCGCACTGAGAAACCGTTTTTCTGTACTCCAACACGAGGAAGAAATTACCATTCATAATTTCAATGAAGCCATGACACAAGCAGCAAAAGAGAGCATTGGCTACAGGAAACACAACAAATCCACATGGATGTCCGATAACACATGGCAACTAATAGAGGAAAGAAAACAAACTAAGAAGAGACTACTGAATACCACATCTCCAAGGCTCAGAGAAAGGCTCACAACTAAATACAAGGAGGAAGATAAGAAAGTTAAAAAGGCAGCAAGGAAGGATAAGAGGCATTTCACAGAACAACTTGCTAAAGATGCTGAGACAGCAGCACAGAGGAAAGATATGAAAACCATATACAATATAACACGTAAACTGTGTGGGTACAACAACACAAACCAAGACCGCCCAGTGCAGAATCCAGATGGAACAACCATCACGGAAGAAAAGGCAAAGCTTGAAAGATGGAAGGATCATTTTTGCGAAATCTTAAACAGGCCACACCCACAGACACTCCCTGACATCACAGAGGCAGAGACTGACCTTGACATTAACCTCAATAACATCACAGTGTGTGAAGTAAAGGAAGCTATAAGAAAGATCAAGAACAGTAAAGCACCAGGAGAAGATGGTATATGCCCAGAAATGCTTAAAGCAGAAGACCAAGTAACACCCACCATTCTCAGAGACATCTTCCAAGAAATTTGGAACAAAGAAGCCATACCTGACGAATGGAAAACTGGTCTAATTGTTAAAATCCCCAAAAAAGGGAACCTGCAAAACTGTAACAACTGGAGGGGCATTACCCTGTTATCAATTACCTGTAAGGTGTTCAGCAGCATTATCCTCAGTCGCATTTCAGCAGCCGTGGATGCCATACTAAGAACTGAACAAACTGGCTTTAGGAAAGGACACTCATGCACCGACCACATATTTGTGTTACGACAGATACTAGAACAAACACAGGAATGGAACAGTTCTCTTTATGTTGTCTTCGTCGACTTTGAAAAAGCCTTCGACAGCTTGCACCGTGACTCACTTTGGAAAATCCTCAGACATTATGGCATTCCCACAAAAATTGTCAACATCATCAAATCCCTGTACGAAGATATCGACTGCAAAGTTATACATAATAACACTCTGACAGACCCTTTCAAAGTAAAGACCGGGGTCAAACAAGGATGCATACTATCCCCACTTCTCTTTTCCCTGGCAATAGACTGGGTAATGAAAAATGTCACTCAAGACAAAAGAAGAGGTATACAGTGGACAATTAACACAGTCTTAGAAGATCTTGATTATGCAGATGACCTTGGTCTTCTCTCAAGCAGGCACGCTGATGCTCAAGAGAAATCAGAAAAGCTCAACAGGACATCCAACACCATTGGCCTCAAGATAAACGAAGGAAAGACCAAAGTGATACGGAAAAACACCACAAATAACAATCCAATCACAATAAATGAAAAACCACTTGAAGAAGTCAAAGCATTTACTTATCTGGGCAGTAATGTTGCTGTCGACGGAGACTGCACGAAGGAAGTGGACATTAGAATTGGCAAAGCAAACCAGGCCTTCGCAATGCTCAGACCAGTATGGAGAAGCACCAGTATACACACCAGAACAAAGATCAACATTTACAAAAGTAATGTACTTAGTGTGCTCCTATACGGAGCTGAATGCTGGAAGGAAACAACTTACATCAAACACAGACTGAACGTCTTTCAAAATAAATGTCTACGACGGATCTTAAGAATCTTCTGGCCAAACACCATCTCAAACAAAAACCTGCAGCAGAAAACAGGCCTCATGACAGTAGATGAAGTGATCGAAGCCCGCAGATGGAGGTGGTTGGGTCACATCTGCCGGATGCCACCAGACAATCTAACCAGAGTAGCCTTACGATGGACACCCCAGGGGAAAAGATCTAGAGGAAGACCAAAAGAAACTTGGAGACGGACCGTGGAGAAGGAAGTAAAGAGACGAGGCTTCTCCCTGAATGAAACTCCAAAGGTGGCGGCTGACCGAGCCAGGTGGCGGGACCTCTTGAAGCCTCATGGGCCACGTGGCCCGGAAGAGGATTGACTGACAAGGGTGGGGGGTCTCAGCTGTGTCACCTATTAAAAGGAGAATGTGGCCCGGTACCAAAATTGCAGACGGGACGAGATTTGTCAAAGTTAGATTTAATGATTTAGTGCAGTCACTGCCGTACTCAACAAAGTTTAACACTGCAACGGGCCCCCAATATTTTCGGGTGATTCACGACAGACAGGAGAAGGTGTGCAGGATGTGTATCCAACCGGGGCATATCCTGAGGGATTGCCCTGATTTCAGATGCCACAGGTGCCATAAACAGGGGCACTACACAAGAGAGTGCGGTACAGAAGAGGAACAGAGGCAACAAGGAGGAGAAGGAGGGAGCCAGGAGATGGACGACGGCGAGGAGGAGGAGCGACAGAGAGGAGAGGGAAGAGAAGGAGGAAGCGGAGGTGAGGAGACTGGAGCGGAAGAGAGCGGCGCAGGAGACGGCGAGGAAGGAGAGCAGAGGGACGAGGACGAGGAGCAGGAAGGAATGGGAGAGGACGAGACGGCAGTGGAAGAGACACCGGAGACGGGAGGAGAGAAGGAAAGGGAGGAGATCGGCAGCAGCAGGGACAGTGCGGCGAGAGAGATGGAGGAGCGGAGCAGCGTGGCGGAGGGAGCGAAAGGAGGGGAGAAGAACGAGGTAAAGAGTGGAATGACTGTGGGGGGGACATGAAGAGGGAAGTGGGGGGACAAGGGAGGTTACGGGGGAGAGGCACTTAGGGTGGAAGTGGTCGACTTCGGACATAAGACAGTGAGGGGGAAAACTTGGAGGAGGTGGCTGCAAATAGGAAAAGACCACTGGGGAGGAAGGAGAGACAAGGTAAGGGGAAAAAAAGTGCAAAATGATAACTTAACATGTGGAATCTCTTCTCATTTATACTTTTAATGATTAAAATATCTTCTTTTAATGCGAATGGGCAAAGAGAAAGGAACAGGAGGCAGCAAACCTTGATGGTGTGTGAGGCAGAAATAATATGTTTACAAGAGACACATTGGGATGAGGAGGTTATGAGGGAGGTTGAGAGAGAATGGATGGGGGAGATGTACACTCACCGGCCACTTTATTAGGTACACCTGTCCAACTGCTCGTTAACGCAAATTTCTAATCAGCCAATCACATGGCAGCAACTCAATGCATTTAGGCATGTAGACATGGTCAGGGCGATCTGCTGCAGTTCAAACCGAGCATCAGAATGGGGAAGAAAGGTGATTTAAGTGACTTTGAACGTGGCATGGTTGTTGGTGCCAGACGGGCTGGTCTGAGTATTTCAGAGACTGCTGATCTACTGGGATTTTCACGCACAACCATCTCTAGGGTTTACAGAGAATGGTCCGAAAAAGAGAAAATATCCAGTGAGCGGCAGTTCTGTGGGCGCAAATGCCTTGTTGATGCTAGAGGTCAGAGGAGAATGGCCAGACTGGTTCGAGCTGATAGAAAGGCAACTGTAACTCAAATAACCACTCGTTACAACAGAGGTATGCAGAAGAGCATCTCTGAACGCACAACACGTCGAACCTTGAGGCGGATGGGCTACAGCAGCAGAAGACCACACCGGGTGCCACTCCTGTCAGCTAAGAACAGGAAACTGAGGCTACAATTCGCACAGGCTCACCACAATTGGACAATCGAAGATTGGAAAAACGTTGCCTGGTCTGATGAGTCTCGATTTCTGCTGCGACATTCGGATGGTAGGGTCAGAATTTGGCGTCAACAACATGAAAGCATGGATCCATCCTGCCTTGTATCAACGGTTCAGGCTGGTGGTGGTGGGGTAATGGTGTGGGGGATATTTTCCTGGCACACTTTGGGCTTATTAGTACCAATTGAGCATCGTGTCAAAGCCACAGACTACCTGAGTATTGTTGCTGACCATGTCCATCCCTTTATGACCACAGTGTACCCATCTTCTGATGGCTACTTCCAGCAGGATAACGCGCCATGTCATAAAGCGCGAATCATCTCAGACTGGTTTCTTGAACATGACAATGAGTTCACTGTACTCAAATGGCCTCCACAGTCACCAGATCTCAATCCAATAGAGCACCTTTGGGATGTGGTGGAACGGGAGATTCGCATCATGGATGTGCAGCCGACAAATCTGCAGCAACTGCGTGATGCTATCATGTCAATATGGACCAAACTCTCTGAGGAATGTTTCCAGTACCTTGTTGAATCTGTGCCACGAAGGATTAAGGCAGTTCTGAAGGCAAAAGGGGGTCCAACCCGGTACTAGCAAGGTGTACCTAATAAAGTGGCCGGTGAGTGTATGTGAATAATGGTGGTGTTAAATCAAGAGGGGTAGCAATTTTAGTGAAAAGGGGAGTGGTTGAGAATGCGACAAAGTGTGTGGATGATGGTGATGGGAGGGTGATAGGAATTACATTTGAGCACTTGGGTAAAAGATGTCGATTGTTGAATGTGTATGCACCGAATGAGGAGAAGGAGAGGAGGGGTTTTTTTTAGGAATTGGGAGGAATGTGTGGAGAGAACTGTATGGTGGTGGGGGACTTTAATGTGTGGTGTGGGAGGTTGGATGCGTCTGCGAGTGTGTGTTTCAAGAATGATTCGTCAAGAGGTGTGTTGAAAGAGGTTATGAGAATGAAAGGTTTGATAGATGTGTGGAGGGAGAGGAATCCAGAGGGGAAGGTTTTTTCAAGGAGACAAGCGGTGAGAGGGGTGTTAAAACAGAGTAGGATAGATTTAGTATTGAGCACAAAGGGCATAGCAGGTAGGATAGGGAGAATTGATTATAAGGTTACCACACTCAGTGATCACATGGTGTTAGGGTTTAACTTAGGTCAGGGAGTTGAGAGGAGAGGGGGGGCATGTGGTGTATGAATGGTGAGTTGCTGAAAGAAGAAAAGTACAAAAAGAAAGTGAGAGAATGTATAATGAGGAGGAAGAATGAGAGTATGTATGAGGAGGACATTGGGAGGTGGTGGGAGAGTTTGAAAGGAGAGAAAAGAATTGAGTATGGGTTATAGTAGAGGTAGGGATGGGATATATATATATATATATATATAGAGAGAGAGAGAGAGAGAGAGAGAGAGAGAGAGAGAGAGAGAGAGAGAGAGAGAGAGAGAGAGAGAGAGAGAGAGAGAGAGAGAGGAGGTTAAAGGAAGATTTAGCTAGAGAGGCAGAGTGAGCGGATAGGGAGGTAGGCTATGATTTGGGGAAGTATATTGGAATTAAAGATGAACTGAAGGAGATAGAACAGATGAGGTGCATGGGAGCAATAGTTAGAAGTAGGGCTAGATATGTGATTGAGGGAGAGAAATGTACAGGGTTCTTTTTAGGGTTAGAGAAGATGAAGCAGAAGAAGAATTATTTAGAAAAGGTGGAAGGAAAGGAAGGAGAGATGATTACAGATTTTGTAGGGATAGCTGAAAGAGTAGAAGATTTTTATAAGGAATTATTTAAGAAAGAAGAAGTTGATGAGGAGAGTATGAGTCAGGTGTTGGATAAGGTGAAAGCTAGGGTGAGCGATGATGATAGGGAGATGTGTGAGAGAGAAATAGGGACGGGAGAAATAGATGCAGCTATAGGAGGGTTAGGCAGAAATAAGAGTCCAGGGATAGATGGGTTAGAATTTTATGTTGAGTTTAGAGAGGAATTAGTGCCAGTGTTAGATAGATTATTTAGATGGATAGAGGAGAAGGGCGAGATGCCGCTTACCATGTCGACAGGGTTAGTTAGTATTATAAGAAAGGGAGTAGGGATAGATTAGAGAATTATAGACCACTTAGTATGCTGAATGGTGATTATAAAATTTTAGCAAGGGTGTTAGCCAAAAGAGTAATAGGGAAGGTGGTGGGAAGCACACAGGCTTATAGCATACCAGGTAGGGACATAGCAGTCACAATAAGCAGCATCAAGGACATAATAGAATATATGAAGAGGGATAAAGGGGGGATAGTTGTAAGTTTAGATTTGAATAAAGCATTTGATAGGGTTGATCATGGTTATTTATACAGGGTGTTAGGAAAAGTTGGTTTTGGGCACAGGTTGGTAGGATCACAGGGCAGTGAGTTGTGTTGAAATGAATGGGATAGTCACAGACACTTTTAGATTAGAAAGGTCGGTTAGGCAAGGGTGTCCGCTGTCGGCTCTGCTGCACTCTTTGTCGGCAGAGCCGTTAGCGGCACTATTAATGCAAAAATAATAAGATTAGGGGTATAGAGTTACCTGAGGGGCAGGTAAGTTTACTATATCAGTATGCAGATGACACGACAGTTACAGTAAGGGACAGATAAAGTGTAGTTGAGGTTTTGAGTAGTGTAGAGTTGTATGGCAGGGCATCAGGGGCAACAATAAACATAGATAAGTCTGAAATCATGTATGTAGGAGTGGGAAGAGCAGGTAGGATGGAGATAGGATTAAAAGAGAAAAAGGATTGTTTTAGGGTGTTAGGTGTGAACTTAGGGATAGAGGATAGAGAAGGGAGAGATATGCAGTTTGAAGGGATAGCAAATGATATTAGGAAGACGTTAGGGTTTTGGAAACTTAGAGGGTTGAAGCTGAAGGGGAAGGTGATAGTTGTGAATGCGCTGGTAATGAGCAAGCTTCTGTATGTAATGAATGTGTTGGATGTGCCTGAGAGATTTTTGAAGAAGGTGGAGAGAATGGTGAGTGAGTTTGTGTGGGATGGGAAGGGAGTTAGAAAGCACTTAGGGTGAAAATGGTGGTGAGATATTTAAAGGATAAGAGGGATCACATATGGAAGGTGTTTTTAAGGGAGGCAATTAATAAATGTGGTGGGTGTGGAGATAGTGGAGTGTATATGGAACTAAAGAAAGGTATGTTGAGTGGAGTGTCTGAGTTTTACAAGGAGGTGCTGGGAGTGTGGGGAGAGTTTGTGAAATGTGTGCAGTATGAATGTAAGAATGTGAAGCAGGTATGGGAGCAACCAGTGTTTTTAAATCCAAAAATTACATTTGAAGGGGACACAATTTATAATAGGGTGATATGGAGAGCAGGGTTTAGGAAGGTGAGGGATTTAGTTTATGAGTATGTACCTGGGTTTATGAGGGCACAGGTAATGGTAGATGAGGTGAGGGAAAGACATGAAATGTGGTTGGGTACGGTGGAGGGGTTTTTGGAAAAGATTAAAGAGGGAATGCCGAGAGAATGGGTTGGAATGATTGAGAGAGAGGCTGTGGTGAATGGAGAAGGAGAGATAGAAATGTACATGGGAGAAGGAGAAAGGAGGGTGAGTCTGACGAGTGTGAAAACAAGAGTAATGTATAGATGTTTAAGAGGGAAAGAAGTGAGGAGACCGGCTGCAGAGAAAGTATGGGTAAGAGTTATGAATGATATGGATGTAGGGAAAATATGGAGGAATTTTATAAATAGTATTGAATGTGAAAATGTTGACTTCCTTTTACAGCACAATAGGGTGTTTAACAGTTTAACAATAAGTAGGTTTGATGTGAATGTGAAGAAGGAATGTGATGTGTGCGGAGTGGGGGTGGAAACGTGTATGCATGAGTTTGTTGAATGTTGTGAGTTGGAGGGGTACTTCGGGAAAATTAAAGAATTAATAAACAGATGTTGGGGAGGAGGGTTTGTGGAGAGAATGGAATGGAGAGAGTTGTGGTTGTTTGGGGTGACAGGTAGGGTGAAAGGATGTAATGTGAATTTGTTAAATTATGTTTTAAGCCATGCAAGGTTTGCTGTCAAGCTCAGGAGAAATATAGCTCATTATGAAAAGAAGAGAGTTGAGGTGTAGATTGTTTTTAGGAGTATAATGAGAAGAGATGTAAATATGGTGTATAGTTATGTTGGGGAAGATGAGTTCATTAGAGGGTTTGTGGAGGGGAGCACTTTTATTGTGATTGGAGATGATGGGGAAGTGAGTTTAGATTTTGGTTAAAATGTATGGGAAGAGGGTTAAGGTGCTTTGTAAATGCTGTATGTGTAACTTTGTTTTGATTTATATGATTCGATGGGGGCACCTGCGGGCTGGAGATGCGGCTAAAAGGTCAGCAGGGTGACTAACTATTTTCTGTCTTGTCAATTAGTGTTTTAAATACATGATTTCCTTGATTTGGTGAGGGGCCAGTGTGTTGGACAGTGTGTTTTTCCAAAAGCATGCTGGCTTCCTCAGTATTATTTGTAGTTATTTTGCCTGTCTTTGGTTTAAGATGTATGTGATGTATTTTGCTTGTTTTCTCTGTTTGATGTTGTATGTATATATTTGTGTTAATTGTGTATATATGGGATGATGTGTAAAATGATATGTACTTTTTGATAATAAAAGATTTTAAAAAAACACGCCTGATCTCGTCTGATCTCGGAAGCTAAGCAGGGTGGGGCCTGGTTAGTACTTGGATGGGAGACCGCCTGGGAATACCAGGTGCTGTAAGCTTTTTCTTTTTCAACATGGGCTCCGACGGCTTACAGTGACATATTCTTTGCCGTCAACCGTTTGTCACAAATCAACATACGTAAAGTGACAACGTCGATTGAATCTCTTTTTAGGAAACATGAGGACGTACACATATGCAAATGTTGTCTACACAAGGTGCAGGCTTATACACTACTAGCTGCCCAATTAGTGAGTCAATCAATTAACACACATTAGCATAAACGAGCTCAAAACACACATAACGCCTCATTTCCACCGGGGACGTAAGCGCCACGGAACGGCTGCGTCCTCTGCCCGGTGTCAATCCGGGCGCGTAACGGCAGCGTAGCGCTGCGAGGCGGCTGGATTTGCGGGATCACGTGAGAACTACAAGACCACGCGAGAATCAGGAGACCACTCGATAATTTGTGGAGGTCAAAATAGAACAAACAAATAAATGGTTACTTTGCCTTTCCGAAGTTGACTTGCAGTTGCTTTGTCTGTCAGAAGTTGATTTGCTGTTGATTTGGTCATTTTTCCTAGATTTTTGTGCTTCTACCATGAGTTGGTAGGCTATACAGTAAATGTTTTCTTTTTTTGTCTGGTTTAATTGTGTTTAGTGTTGTTTATTGTTGTTATGTCCTAATGTGTTGTGCTGTAGCCTATAGACAAAGTTAATACAGGTAAAGTTCAGTTATAAACGACAAAGATTTGTGGCCGTGTTCGATGAAGATTGAAAATTGACCGGATGCTCTATGGCTTTTACTATTTCACTTCCTGCCCGGCTCGATCTGCTCTGTTGAAATTGACGCGGTTCAGCAACGGCTCGTGTCAAAAATAGAAGTGCTATGAAATGATAGAGCTGCTGCGCGGAGAGACGCTCCTGGGATGCTGCTGAGATGTTCCGCGGCGCGCCCGGTGGGGATGGTTTCATTCTGAGTTTCTTCAGAAACTCAGAATGAAACCATCCCCACCCCCACCCCCACAATGTTGAAATTTAGAATTAGAAACTTGTCCATATCCTTTAGTAAACTGAAACAGCCCACCCAGCTATAAGAGGCAAAATTCACAAGAGAAATAGGTCTGTGCTGCAATAAACCCACAATTACTGTTGCTGACAAAAGGAAATTACTCCATTAGACTTTCATAAGATCTGAAGCAAAATTGATCGAGAAAGGAGAGAATGTCTTATTTTTGTAGATCAGAGAAAACTGCCACTTGTTCCTCCTGCAATGTGTAGGCTAATACAGAGTTGTGTCAGTCGAAGCCTTAGATGAGCCTGTATGGGGGTTTTATTGAGACAATATTATTTGTGTGTGCGTATCTCAATCTGTGTGTGTGTAATAAGATTTGTGTGTATTCACATTTGTGTGTATTCACATTTGTGTGTGCATAATAAGATTTGTCTGTCTGTATTCACATTTGTGTGTGTGTAAAAAAATCTGTGTCTGTATTCACATGTGTTTGTGATAAGATTTGTGTGTCTGTATTCACATTTGTGTGTGTGTAAAAAAAATGCGTACTGAGATCTGTAAATGTAAATGTCTACACACAAATGTGAATACAGACACAGATTTTTCTTACACACACACAAATGTGAATACAGACAGACAAATCTTATTACGCACACACAAATGTGAATACACACAAATGTGAATACACACAAATCTTATTACACACACACAGATTGAGATACGCACACACACATAATATTGTCTCAATAATACCCCCATAAGCCTGCCTCTTCATTGTTGTTGCTATGGGTCTATTTCAACATGATTCTGAAGCAGGGGGTCAAGAATTTTTGGCAGCATTTCAATGTGTTGCTGCAAGAAACGATGGCTGTGCTCAAGATCATTATGATTTTGTGTTTGCACACTCTTCAGCAAACAGCACACAGGTTTTATATTTTAGTATTCACCCGGGCCATGGTATAACCCGCTTTTATACCATGGCCCGGGTATTATTGTATTATTGCTATTATTGTATTATTGTTACTGCAATGTGTGTACACACACACTTGCAGTGCTATCAAATGAATGAATGACTTCCTGTCTCACAATAATCCCAGCGCACAGCACGTGGAATTTTCTGATTCTATTTTGTGACTCAACAATCTAGCTTTTGAAGTAATTGTAACCACCAGCAGTGGAAAATACAGAACAAGTACTGCAGTTAAGTACACATGATGTGAGGTACTTGTACTTTACTTGAGTATTTCTATTTTCTGCTACCTTATACTTCTACTCCACTACATCTCCGAGGCAGATATTATACTTTTTACTCCACTACATTTATCTGACTGCTTTAGTTAATAGTTACTTTGCAGATTCAGATTAACAATACAAATTATATTCAATAAATACATGATATTATTATCAATAAGGATTTATTGGTCACCAGGAGGAAATTCACAAGCTATAGTATGTAAAGTAATATATAAAATGTATAAATACATTCAAATGAGCTCCACCTTTACCAGCTGCAACATTAAAGCGATGAACACACTAATGCATCAATAAATATAATCCAATAATATAATATGTATTATTCTGAAATGGGCCATTCTGCATAATATACTCTGCATATATATATATATATATATATATATATATATATATATATACATACATACATACATACATACATACATACATACATACATACATACATACATACATACATACATACATATATATATATATATATATATATATATATATATATATATACATATATATATATATATATATATATATATATATATATACATATATATAAAAATTCCTGCTGTGACACTCATTTCCTCCAATCTTCCATTATCTTCACTTTACTCTCTCTCTCTCTCTCTCTCTCCTCTACCTTCGGTGAAGGCTCGGTGCAGGCAGCCCAGCTTCCACGATACAGTGCTGTCGCGGCGGGTGAAGTCTGCGCGTGGCGCTGTGTAGTTGTACTGCAGGTAGGCCGCGGGGTCGAAACCCTCGTAGCTCGCCGCCATGGCTGCCACTCCATCCTCCATCGTTTTCTCCTGAACTCCTTTATTCTCCATTACTTCGCTCTCTTCTCTTTCTCTCAGTTCCCTCGGTTTTTGACTGTCCCAGGTCACTCTGGATTCTGCTGCAACCTGCATTGGAGGTCGCAATATATAGGCCTACGCTGGTGTGTATGTGTGTGTGTTTACCGTGTTAACTTGTTTACCTTGGGCAGCATGGGAGCTCTGCTCTCCACCTCCCAAACCTTCTAATGAGGCGGCCAATCAGAGCAGAGCTCATTACCACGCCCACAAAACAGCCTGTTCTTCAGAGCGGAGAAAATGAGCAGCAGACGCATACAATACAGAAGCTTGATTTAGGAGTTTTTAATATATAAATTTCGCTAACTTCTTGTAAAGACCCTGTTTAAATAATCGTTTAAATCTTCACATGATGTATTCCTCCAGTTTAGTTCATAATAACAGTTCACTGCTATTATTCTTTCTCTCATTCCTGATCAGATGCTTAAAGGGGTAGTTCGGAATTTTGGACATAGGACCTCATTTCCAAGTCAGCCAGTGTGTTATTTATCACTGGAGACGTTTTCAACAAATTTCATGCAGTCCTTCTAGTTGCACAGTTCGCTGGTGCTAAGCTAGCGCAAGTCAACGGTAACGACTAGCCTGCCAATAAAAACAGTCTTACCCACTCCACAGTACACCCAAGGCAAATTGATTATAACGCCAGACTATCGATGTAAATGTCTGTGTTGATAGAATAATGTTAGAAATAAAACCAACCTTGCATGGCATTGCATTTTGAGGGACTTTTGAGTGTCTCAGCAGCAGCGTTATACTTCCTGGTAGTAGGCTATGACAGCGGCGGAGTGATATTACCTAGGTTACCGGCTCTATAATAGTTTGTTTACCTGCCGCTGTCATTGCACAGAACCACAGACTCAGAGTAGCCTACAGTGCACAAAGGAATTGTATTAGCGAATTAGCCTATTCAATAAACAAGACATGGCCACATTTGAAGGATACACCGATGTGCCTGCGCGCGACCGACGGGGGGCACGATCGTAACACACCCCGGACTGACGACCGACGGGGGGGGGGGGGGGGGGGGGGGGGGGGGGGGTTATTTTTTTATTTCACGGCACAGAGATCCGGGGCTATTCCCAAAAGATCCGGGGCTATAGCCCGAATGCCCAGGTCTAACGACGTCCATGCCAGCGAACCGTACCTCTACGAGCCGGAATACATGGATGAAGAACTGATCGAGATGGATGCACAAAGGGCAAGCTTTTATTGTTATAATTTTTAAATGCACACTGAATCACCATGTTGCCTAGTCGTTCGTTTCCAATCCAATGATTCAATCCCGCTACTACTAGGTGTCCCGCGCTTCTGTCACGCGCCTCTCTGTTTACTTTCTGCTGTTGAGATTTGGTTATTGCACAACTAACCTGAGCAAAGTAAAATTCCGCTGCTGATGAGAAACTAGTCCCTCAAACTGCGATGATTCATGCAATGCAAGGTTGGTTTTATTTCTAACATTATTCTATCAACACACATTTACATCGATAGTCTGGCATTATAATTGATTTGCCTTGGGTGTACTGTGGAGTGGGTAAGACTGTTTTTATTGGCAGGCTAGTCGATACCGTTGACT
This sequence comes from Merluccius polli, assembly GCA_030340625.1. NCBI lineage: Eukaryota > Metazoa > Chordata > Actinopteri > Gadiformes > Merlucciidae > Merluccius > Merluccius polli. Next base: position 64,228 of record JAOPHQ010000640.1, read on the forward strand.
TGCGCTAGCTTAGCACCAGCGAACTGTGCAACTAGAAGGACTGCATGAAATTTGTTGAAAACGTCTCCAGTGATAAATAACACACTGGCTGACTTGGAAATGAGGTCCTATGTCCAAAATTCCGAACTACCCCTTTAATTTTAGGGCTGATTTCCTTGCATTGGATGGCATGTTGAAAAACATGGACGTAGCCTACTCAGTGTTGACGTAAACCGTGGATGTATACTAATGTAGGACTATGTAGTTCAGCAAACAAAATAGTAAAGTCTAGGCTTAATGTACTCAGAAGAAAGATGCCTTATAGTGTGTAAGTGTTTTATTTGTTGTATTCAAACCCTATTGTGTATTTAAATAACAGGGTTTATTCCACTGGCGTAACTATCGACGGCCCCGGTGGCCCAGACGCCGGGGGGGGCCCATGAAGGAAGAAAAAAGACAACAACAAGCCGTCCCCCCCCCCCCCCCCCCCCCCCCCCCCCCCCCCGTCAACAATCGTGCAGCACCCTCCCCCCCCCCCCCCCTCAAAACAATCGCGGGGGCCCAAAAAAATTATTTGCACCGGGGCCTATCATCATGTTGTTACGCCAGTGGTTTATTCTCTTTCCTCTGTAATCCCCACAGCTTACATAGGAAAGAGATATCACCTGGAGGGATGGGGGGGGGACATCGAGGGCAGGCAGGTTAGTCTGTTGACCGCTATTTTTATCCGACGCGACTTCAGTCATGCATGATGCCTACAGGTTATTTGATTGGCCACCCTGTGCCACCCTAAATTTTAATTCGCTACTGGTAGTTTGATGCTGATTGACATCTCATTTCACCTCTTGTTGAAAGAAGCGTTTATCTTGAGATCCGGCTGTGCCTTTTCATATCGATAAGGAAGAGAGGATATTTCCCACAGCTCACGAGTCACCGACTGACTGCGGTGAACGGCGGAAGCACCATAATGAAGTGAGCTTTAAGGTTTAGCATCGGATGTAGGTTTCCTGAACAACTTTTATGAAAGTTGACTCACTGTGTAGATGCGTATAGGCAAATTGGCTCCATAACAGACAGCTAATCAGATAAGAGAGATCGGTTCCCAATGTACCTTATGTTTACATCTGTGCTAGTAATACACGCTACACATTAAGGTCGATTTCCGGTTTTGCCGAAACCGTTTTGATTTGATGCAAACCGACTGAACTGGCATTTGTAGCCTGGATCCAGCTTACATTGTGTTAGTAATAAGTAATATGACAACGTGATTAACATAATAATGTTTCGTTTTTGAACGGACTAACGGAGTCACAGACCGTGACCGAGCCGGCGACATGGACATCAAATTGTCTAAAGACGGCGCAGCACGGCTCGTGACAAGATGAGACATGGCAGTTTTGTCTCAAAGAACACTACAACTGCGCCAATATGGCAACATTTTGAATTTGAAGCCGATGAAAGAGAAAGAGATACGCCGAAAAACGTATGAGGAAACGTGTAAAACAGTTCCTCAAGTTGTGCTAGGCCGAAGTCTCGTTTTATTTATTATTTCGTTGTTTAAACTTTAGAAGTTGAATGGTTATTGTGAGAAATAAAAACTCAGTTGTTGAATGTTGATCGCTATACTCTCTTCTTCTTTAGTGTAGCACAGTGTAGCTGCATTACCGCCACCAGCTCTGGAGCAGCATCTACTGGTGAACTCCGGTATACCGGTCCGGTCCGGTGTTTGGCTTAATATGGAACCGATTTGAATGTTTTTACACTGATCCCTTAGCCTGGCAAGCCAGACCTACATCAGAAAGATGTAAGGTCTGGCTCAGCTCCATTGGCAGTGTGGGCGGGATAAACGGTTGTCTTTCAAGTTCCCTCTGCACGCAATAGGATAGCGCTACAACCAATCAGAGCAACGAAGAAGGTGACGTAGTCAGAGCGACGGCTCTGACTACGTAATTAATCAAAACTCAGAATAAATATTTATTTTCGAGGAAAGACTTCAGTGCCGTTCTTTGTTCTTTTCTCAAATAAAATGTTAACTTAAAGTCTTGAAGAGTCGCGGCCAAAGCCGAGTGGAAAGACAACCGTTCGCCAGCAGCAGCCATTGTTTACCTAACACGGAACCGTCGCATTTCTGTCGTCATTAGGTAGCCTGGCTTTCGACTCCGCCCCTCACGCTGTGATTGGCCAGACATACAAGACACACTTGGTGTTTCCAGCACCAAAAAGCGGACGGAGCTGTGCTAGACCTACCTAGCTGCCAAATAAATTTGCTGCCGCTAGGGGGTGTCTAGAGTTCTAGGCTACTGATCCCTACCACACATATACAGTGCAGTATAGTGTGTTTAGAAATGTGAAATCTATTAACTCTGTTAGAATTTCTTCATCTTGAACTCAAAACGAACAATTGTTATTATCAATCTGTTAACGTTACTCAAAAGATTGCCACAATTTGCAGATAGCCTGTTTATCAGTAGGCTGCTGTGTGTGTGTGTATATATACTGTATATATAGGATATATATATATATATATATATATATATATATATATATATATATATATATTTTTTTTTTTTTTTTTTTTTTTGGGGGGGGGATGTTCAACACATATAGACCCAGATTATAAATTCATGGAAACAGAGTGACCCAAGTATCTCGTGTGTGTGAGAGTGATTGAGTGAGTGACTGAGAGAAAGAAAGAAATTGAGCTGCAGTTCTGAGGCGGAGGCGGCTATTCATATTATGTTAAATCATTCTAGTGGAGTAGCCCTTGTGGACCACACTATGTGAACACTGAACAGCTCTGGGTTAATTAAATTATCATGTCTACCTCTAATCAGCAATCATATGATCATTCATGCTCCTTAGATGCCAGGTTAGGGTTACACACACATTTTCTGTCACGGTCTATGGACCCCCTGAAGTAGCATTGGCCAACCCATGTATAAAACTCTAGTTCCGCCACTGTATATAAGTCATCCTCTATAAAAGTCAATTTTGCGGCAGCTACAAATGCTTACGGCCATACCACCCTGAACACACCCGATCTCGTCTGATCTCGGAAGCTAAGCAGGGTGGGGCCTGGTTAGTACTTGGATGGGAGACCGCCTGGGAATACCAGGTGCTGTAAGCTTTTTCTTTTTCAACATGGGCTCCGACGGCTTACAGTGACATATTCTTTGCCATCAACCGTTTGTCCCAAATCAACGTGAAGTGACAACGTCGATCGAATCTCTTTTTAGGAAACATGAGGACGGTACACTAAGATCGCCTACAGGGAGCACCAGAGAGCTGCACCGCGAGCCCTGCCTTTGTCCAACTTTCTTTTCCGATGCTCCATTGCTCTGTTGGACGCTTAATGAAGGAGAAGGTATACATGCTTTTTCCCATCCGCTTATAGACCTACTCATCACCATGTGTAGGCTAATACAGAGTTGTGTCAGTCGAGGCTTAGATAAGCCTGCCTCTTCATTGTTGTTGCTATGGGTCTATTTCATGGTTGCACAACCAAATCCACTGTGGATGTTACAGTCACTTAGTCATTGATGTTTAAAGGACCAGAGTGGTTGACAAGGGTTATATAGAAAAAACATTCTTTAAACAATGTCGGTCACATTAGCCTTAAAAGGTCAACAATATTGGTGACATTAGCCTTAAAAGACAAACAATGTTGGTGGCGTTAGCCTTCAAAGGTAAACAATGTTGGTGGCGTTAGCCTTAAAAGTTAAAAACCAATGTTGGTGACATTAGCCTTTAAAGGTTAACAATGTTGGTGACATTTGCCTTAAAAGGTAAACAATGTTGGTGACATTTGCCTTAAAAGGTAAACAATGTTGGTGACATTTGCCTTAAAAGTTAAGTTCTGATGATGTCCACTTGATGTTCAAGCTCATATTCATTACATTAAATCAGGTAGTTTAACTGCCCTTACATGATTGTGAAGCAGGTGGTCAATTTTTGACAGCATTTCAATGTGTTGCTGCAAGAAACGATGGCTGTGCTCAAGATCATTATGATTTTGTGTTTGCACACTCCAGCAAACAGCACACAGGTTATATATTTTAGTATTCACCCGGGCCATGGTATAACCCGCTTTTATACCATGGCCCGGGTGAATACTGGACCTAAGATCGTCTACATTTACTGGAGTAATAAAGTAACGTTGCCAGGTCATTTCTACGGTCGTCTCTATTTACTGGAGTAATAAGGTAATGTTGCCATGTCGTTACGAAGGTCGTCTTTGTGTACCGGAGTAACAAGGTAACGACCGCATTCCATATGAATCTCATGTTAAAGGCATTAGTTAGACCCATATATTTCCCGGTCATTTTGCCGTTTGTTTACAGGCACACACAAAGTAGTGTGAGCTAAAAGTTGTACTTTTGAGACAGAATTACCCCACAATATGAATCAACACCCTTATATTTGTATATATAACCTTTCAGTTAAATGCATTGATGACTAGAGGAGCTTCTGTTTATATGCTCAGCATCTGTTCCAGTTGTTCAAAACATTGTTGATGCAAGTTTAAAGAAAAATCATTTTACTGGTGATTAAGCTGTTGTCACTGAATTGTCTGAAGAATTGTGTAGATGCAATCGGTTAAGCACAGCAGTGCAGATGGCCCTCTTTCTTTTGCATTTAAGTATATTACAGTATTTCAAGGAAAACTTTGAATTTGTTGAGCCACAGGAATATATTCTTGATTCCAATAAAATTGGAGCTTCCAAAATGTGCCTCTTCTTCAGACTTTACAGAAAGTATTAACTAATGAAGGCATTGCAGAGAGGGCATTAACAAAATGTTCAAGCACTACCTCAAGGTATGAGTCAATTCATGATGGTAAATATTTCAAACAAAATTATTTTCATGCTGGAGAAGAAGTAAGAATATCGCTTATTCTTTATGTAGATGATTTTAAAGTCTGCAACCCACTAGGAACTTCTAAGAAAAAGCAGAAAATTACATCTGTTTATTTTGTACTGGCAAACGTGCCATCAGAATTGCGGTCTGCACTAACTTCAAAATATTTGGCTGTTCTTTGCAAAGCAGATGATGTGAAAATATTTGGGTATAAAGCTGTTTTAGAACCACTTTTAAAAGATCTTTCTATCTTGGAGCAAGAAGGGATTTTTGTTTGCAGTATTGGTAAAAACATCAAAGATTACATTGTGTTGCAGGAGATAATCTGGGTGCACATTCAATTATTTGGACTGGTTGAGAGCTTCTTGGGGCCTTATGTTTGTTGGTTCTGTCTGGGACATCATTCTGATTTCCAACAGAAGGAAGTGCAATCAGGAGCGTTTCCACCTCCAACAAAAGAGGACCACGCTTTACATGTTAAAACTGCAAAAGAAAATCCTATCTTGAAACATTGCTACAGTGTTAAAAAAGCTTGTCCGTTCACTGAGACACTGTGAAAATAACAATTTTTAATTCCTATAACTGTACTTCCTGCTGTGACACTCTCATTTCCTGTAATCTTCCATTACCTTCACTTTACACACACACACTCTCTCTCCTCTACCTTCGGTGAAGGCTCGGTGCAGGCAGCCCAGCTTCCATGGTACGATGCTGTCACGGCGGCTGAAGTCTGCACGTGGCGCTGTGTAGTTGTACTGCAGGTAGGCCGCGGGGTCGAAACCCGCATAGCACGCCGCCATGGCTGCCACTCCATCCTCCATCGTTTTCTCCTTAACCCCTTTATTCTCCATTACTTCGCTCTCTTCTCTTTCTCTCAGTTCCCTCGGTTTTTGACTGTCCCAGGTCACTCTGGATTCTGCTGCGACCTGCATTGGAGGTCGCAATATATAGGCCTACTCTGGTGTGTGTGTGTGTTTGTGTTTGTGTGTGTGTGCATGTATATGCTCAGGGCTACTAGTCTGAGAGAGCTCTGGTCTTACCATTCAGTGATAGTGATCCTCTTCTCCTCTACTCTGGCCACCTGATATAATTTAGTCCTGGGCTCTTCTCCTGGCCTGGAGGCCTGATGCCATCTCCTCTGGCTCTTTCTACCTCCTAATGGACAGCACACCTGCCTCTATCTCTCACATCACTAGCTGTGACTGTTTGTCCCATCCGGGACAATGGATGTATTATAAGAAAGACCATTATGTGGCAGTCATTTATTTTTCTTTCCTGATGACCTCCAGCACTTTTTAAATTTTATTAATTTATCCTTTATTTATCCAGGAAGAGAACACATTGAGATTTAAAATCTTGTTTGCAAGACTGACAGGGCAGCACAGCACAGAGGTAAATACAACCAAAAACATGAAGTAGGCTACTAAACCCTCCAACTGATCATGTAATTAATGTTCCCCTCAAACATAGGGGGGAAATTAATGATTTCCCTTGAAATAGAAATGTAATAGAAATCAGGGATTAAAAACGAAATGTTTTTCAATTCGGTTTGTTCTGAGCAGAAACGTTATTTTTCCGTTCCAGTGTTCCCAGGCTTCTCCTCTAATTAATAACCGTTTAGAAGCTTATAACCCTAACCCTACCTGCATGTGGCCTGACAGCCCCTCCTCACCCTCTCCACACTCCAAATAGACGAGGTGAAAGAATTAATCTAAAATGGGGATTCATGCAAAGAAACTATTGAAACATGCTAGCGTTACAAATGTTATTAAACAACACTAATAGGATGGTGTGGGTGCAGGTGAAGGCTAAATGCAATCTTACCACCTCGCAGTTGAATGCAGGGCCAGGGAGATATGGCTCTTTATCTGGCGATAACAGGCACATAACAGGCGGTCTGGGGAATACCGCGCGGGCAACAATTACATCACTTCCGTAATACAACTTCCTTTGAAAATGTATCCGCAATAACATTTCAAGAAAAGTTATTTGGAGCGATAAATAACGTTATTTACCGGTTATCTAAAATTGAAAATACGTTTTCACTCGGGAACAACTAAAATTGTTTTTGCTTGTGTTTTCGATTACGTTCATCCTAAAATTTCGTTTGTTTCCAGTTTTCGTTTTCGTTCTTTAAACCGTTTCTAATCCCTGATAGAAATTAATAGAAATTAAATGTATTAAGATAAGCACATTAATCAGTAGCCTTCATGAAAAGCCAGCCTTCTATAGAGACCTGATGAGGCCGGATTAACCATATGGGCATCCCATTCCGGGGCACCAAAGGTTTGAACTGTGTGTGTGTGTGTGTGTCATGGGGGGGTGAGAAGGGTCACGGTGTAGCCACACGTACGTACATTCGTGTGTCCCACAGTCCCACATGAACGTATGTATGTACGTCTGCGTGTGATCAGCCATGCAGGCTGCACGTTTGTGCGCACGTGTGACTCCGATACACGCGCGTGCGTGTATACGTACATCTGCGTGCGCATTCCTTTATGGGGGGGTGAGAAGGGTCACGGGGGACTAGCAACACGTACGTACGTTCGTGTGACTATTTAGTACAAATCAGCGAACTATTTAGTACAAATCAGCCATGCAGACCGCACGTTTGTGCGGTTTTATCGGTTTTCGTAATTTTGTTGTATCTGTTTTCGTCATTTATGTAGCCTTAAATGGACTAGATAGACCTTTCCAGGTAATCAATCAATGAAACTAGGATAATAATAGGCCTATGGATAATTATAGGCTAATAATATTAGTCTATTATTCATCGTTTTTTGTTTTAGCTGTATTGTCATTCATGTTCCTATAATACAGAGGAGCCTGAATGGATTTTAAACAACATGAATGACAATAGGCTACAGCTAAAACAAAAAATGATCAATAATGGACTAATATTATTAGCCTATAATTATGAATAGGCCTATTATTATACTATTTTCATTGATTGATTACCTGGAAAGGTCTATCTAGTCCATTTAAGGCTACATAAATAACGAAAACAGATACAACAAAATGACGAAAACCGATAAAACCGCACGAACATGCGGTCTGCATGGCTGATTTGTACTAAATAGTTTGCTGATATGTACTAAATAGACACACGAACGTACGTACGTGTTGCTAGTACACCGTGACCCTTCTCACCTCCCATAGTGTGTTTGTGTGTGTGTGTGTGTCAATAAATGCATAACCTGGGGGGTATTGCACAAAACTAGGATAAAGAAATCCAGGATAATTGAGTAAGCGCGGCTTGGACTATTCTGCTCGGCGGTATCCTGGCTTAATCGGTTGCACGATTGCCAAGCCAGGGCCGTGTTCCGATATCCATACTTCCCGTACTTAGTGTACTTAGTTTGAGTACGTAGGGTGTTCCGATTATGATCGCGGCAAAATAAGTGTACTTGAAATGACCCGTATGTGTACTCAAACAGGCCAAAATGCTGAGTGTGCTACGGGGTACACTTTGCGTACTCAACGGCAGCCATCTTAGCTACGTAGCGGAAGAGGCAGAGCCGCGCTCAGAGAACGTCTAATGAATTCACCTGTTTGGCGGGTGACGCGGCCGCGCAGCTGATGTCATTTCCGTTAAGTGCGCCACAGAGTAACAGCACTAACATCTGAAGCTCTGCGTACCTATTGAGTACGGATAGTGTAGCTATGTTTAAGTGTACTCACGGAAGTTAGTGTACTCACAGATATCGGAACACGGCCCAGGATAAATAGGTGCGGCTAAATCACGTCAGGTGAAGCTAGTTGGGATAAGCGCTTGAATAGACCTCGCGATCGCTCACAGAATCACCGATCGGAACATGGCGTTTCATACGTCACGGCCGCTGAACAGCTCCTTATTGGATACCCGACCCAAGCCCGACGGGACCCGAGGGGACCCGAGGGTACCCGATGGGCCGGGTCGGGTTCGGACTCGGTGACGTCTGCGCGATTTGAAATTTGAAATGTAAAGGCCGCGGTCAGAGCTATAGAGAAAACAGAGTTGCGACACGCTTTGATATCGCCGCCAGGGCTGTCACGTGGTTCATGTAAGCCTCAATAGAGCGTAACAGTGACCGCCCCTTTTTAACAGCTCCGGTGCCGGAAGTAAATTTCCCATGCATTTATCTCGTCCACTTTTCGTATAATCCTTATAAAAAGAGTATTAAGCCTTTAACCAAGCCGATCGTTCGTTGTGGTAGTCGTGACCATATTATGTTTGATTCGGGCATAAAAAGAATTTGGAAAACGGAAGAAAAGCCAAAGGTACTTTATTTTGTTGACCGAGTGAGGAACTACTCATCCCGAATCAAACATAATATGGTCACGACTACCACAACGAACGATTGGCTTGGTTCAAGTCTTAATACTCTTTTTATAAGGATTATACGAAAAGTGGACGAGATAAATGCATGGGAAATTTACTTCCGGCACCGGAGCTGTTAAAAAGGGGCGGTCACTGTTACGCTCTATAGTTCCAAACAAACAGCTGCCATAGCGGTCATTGACTTGCATTGACAGAGTGAGCTATTGCATGGTAAATATCACAATAAAACACACGTTTTTGCGCTATTGTATATATGTTGGCGTCAATTATGCTTTTGAGCTGTAGTACTGCATTGATTACTTTTGAATAATAATAATAATAATAATAATACACTTGGCGGTAGAAGTTCGTGTTAGCTTGGTTAGGTGACTTACGTGAGTGATGCTAAATTTATAAGGTTGGTTGTTATGTACTTGCACTTAGATAAACAAGTTACCATTTAATTTGTACCATTATTATTATTATTGCACTCTTAGCACTTACCTGTTTTGTGACATGTCAGCTTTTCCAAAGTACGTTTTATTAACCCTTTATTACCAAGTTTAGACTAAAGGACATTTAGTTATTTTTGTAGGACATGGATCAGAACCATGGAGGTTTTAAGATGGAGCCATGTATCAGATCTATCAAACAACCACTAATTATGCTTGAATATGATCAGTCAATATCTAACTCTACAAGCAACTATTCACACTTGCAATTTATGTTAGAGCTGATGGACTGGAATACGTATGACTGGTACAAAAGTTGTTAAATAAACAAGATTTTTATTAAAGAATTATTGAAACAAGAACAATTGTGTGTGTGTTTGTGTGTGTACAAGAAAAAGAAATTAATAGGAATAATAATAATAAATATATATTGTTATTGCCATACATAATATAGTATTATATTAATAAATAATAATAAGAACAACAAAAGAATAATAAGAACAAACTAGAACAATAACAGCAGTGTACGTTAACAAACAAAAACCCTTAACAGACAAAGTGGGGCAATGAAACCATAAACACACACAGATGGCTCTGGAGAAGGGGAAAGAATGTCCTCACTGTCCTGCCCTCTCTCGGTTCAAAATGGGGGAGTATGAAAAGGCCATCAGATTTCTCCAAGAGAGCATCCATCTTTTTCATGGCCTAAAGATAGGGGTAAAGAGCAGCTGGAAACCGGTCCAGACAGGATTGGTTATGGCCACAACAACCATACTGCAGGTCCAGGAAGATCTGTTGAGCCAGGGTCACAAATTTGTCCTCACGGGCCGGTTCACGCAGGACTGCCTGGAAAACACATTTGGATGCATACGTCAGAGAAACCCCGTGCCAACACCTGTAGAGTTCCACTATGCCCTACGGGCTGTCACTGTTGGACAGTTCCTGTCCACAGTGCATACGGGCTCTTACCTGATGACAGCTGTGACCACCTAGCAGACTTCCTGGAGACCAGAACCATTACCAGCAGTCCTGAAGGTCTGAGAGTGGAGCAGCTGGTCGACCTGACAACACCACCCACCTTCACAAAAACAGATTCCTGTGTTCTGTACCATCTGGCTGGATACATTGTGAAGGGTGTCTTCAGCTCCATACTCTGTGAGACATGCAAGCATGCACTTGTGCAAAATGCAGATGATGCACATGAGAATGCTGTTCTGCTGCAGTTGAAAGAATTCAAACAGGGTGCACTTTATCGGCCATCTGATGAGGTCTTCACTGTCGTCCAGCACGTGGAGCAGCTGTTCCGTTCAAGGACAGATGATTCACTCATGGAGTGCACCAATGCTGTGGAACACCTGGAACAGGAGGCCATGCTTCTGGATAGCAGCCTTCCATCATGCCATGATGTTAAAAGAAAAATCATCTGCAGATATGTCAGGCTGAGGTTGAGGATTGCGGCTACGTGCATCAGGGCTGCAAGGAGAGAAGACAAAAGTAAAGGTCACCTTGGCAGCAAGAGTCAGAATAAGAAGGCCAAGAAGGCTCAACCTCCTGCACCAAAGGCCATAATATCTAGGCCACTAACAAATACCTTCCTTATTGCCATGGATGTATTTGGCCTCTCCATTCCATCTCAACCTCCCGCAACCACCAGCATCTCCCTGCAGCCATCAGTGAGACACCAGCAGCCTCCACTGCTAGCACCAGCCACTGCCAGCAGCAGACACCGCCAGCAGAGCTTTGTCCCTGTTGAATAAACAAACAAATTGTTGTTCTATTGTTGTTTTATCTGTGTCTAGTAAGATGACATTGAGTGCTTTGAAAGACGCCTCTGAATAAAATGCATTATTATTATTATTATTATTATTATTATTATTGTAGTAGTAGCAGTTATAGCAGCAGCAGAAGTAAAACAGCTAGCATTTAATTAATAGTAGCAGTAATAGCAGTACCATTTTAGTATTAGTGTGAGAGTGGGGCTACATTAGCAGTAGTGGTAGTATTTTGATCATGTTTTAAAACCTAACAATCAAAACAACTTTACATAATGTCACCTGACAACAAAAGGTTAAAGGACTTTAGTGAAATTATCACGTTAATAACCTCACGTTAGCCTCCGTTACCAAGCTTTCAGTTAGGTCCCTAAATCCATTTAGGGACCTAACTGACCTAACTTTACATTTTTAACATCAACATCGACATTTCATGCAAACCAAATATAAGAATAACGATGTCTAAGAGTATACCTCTGATAGCTAATGCTTAAAAATGTAAAAAACCGTTTAAAATGCTGTTGTTTCATCAACTTACCAGTAATTGTTCTTGACGAGCCATTGAAGTCAACGGAGCTCCGTCCCTTGTTTGGAACTATTGGCGTCTCCACAACCCGGAAGTATCGTCCGCCATTTTTTTCCATGGGAGTCAATGGAAGTGTCGTAACTCTGTTTTCTCTATAGCTCTGGCCGCGGTATACTCGCCGTTCCCAAGCTGTCGCGCGACGTTGTGACGTCAAAATGACGTAGATCTCGCCGGCGCGACAGGATTTTGGCCCGAACGCGCCGTGTCGCACACAGCTCTTTTTTTTTCAGCGGCGCGTGACAAAGCGGAAACAGAAACACGGACGAGCCGTTTCCAAGCTGTCGCGCGACAATGTGACGTCACGGGAGGACGGTAACTATTTATACTCGCGCTGGTGGCCGCGACATTATTCTACATCACTTCCCCATCTGGTCAGCCATCAACAGTCCAGTGTATGGCAGCAGTTCTCATATGAAGTGTTTGTAAGCATCCATCTTAATAACTTAGTGATTATCTTAGCCTATATACTTTTATTTTATAACTTACTGCCGCTTTGAGATAGTTTTTCAGCCACGTAATTCCACTCGTCTTTGACCACAACAACAGTAGACAGCACTTACATAAAACCACGGTTTATTAGCGAATACATATAGGCATACACCGCACAATAAAACAGAACATATAAAGAAAGAAGCCTTAGCAATAAGGCGCATTACAATGTGCCTTCGAACTCGTCCGTGTTTCTGTTTCCACTTTGTCGCGCGCCGCTGAAAAAAAAGGAGCTGTGCGCGACACGGCGCGTTCGGGCCAAAATCCTGTCGCGCCGGCGAGATCTACGTCATTTTGACGTCACAACGTCGCGCGACAGCTTGGGAACGGCGAGTATACTGCGGCCTTAATGCGCCTTATTGCTGAGGCTTCTTCCTTTATATGTTCTATTTTATTGTGTGGTGTGGGCCTATATTCTTTCGCTAATAAACCGGTTTTACGTAAGTGCTGTCTACTGTTGTTGTGGTCAAAGACGAGCGGAATGACGTGGCTGAAAAACTATCTCAAAGCGGCAGTAAGTTATAAAATACAATTATATAAAATAATCATTAAGTTATAAAATAAAAGTATATAAGATAATCATTACGTTATTAAGATAGATGCTTACAAACACTTCATATGAGAACTGCTGCCATACACAGGAATGTTGATGGCTGACCAGGTGGGGCAGTGATGTAGAATAATAGCAATGTAAATAATAGACATAATGCTGTAGTGAGAGACATCCCGGTGAACTATTCTTCTTCTTCTTCTTTCTTCTTCTTTTGTTTCTTGGCAGATGACTTATTTTTAGTATACCGCCACCAACTGTACAGGAATAATAAGCTTAACTAAGGCATCAGTAGATTTGCTTTCCCTGAACCCTCTTTGGCATTTCCTAAAAGGACACTTGTATTCTAGAAATTAATTTCAAAAAAAAAAAAAAAAAAAAAAAAGAAGAGTATTATACTCTGTTTATTAAACCAGTATCTTCAAGATAAGTAATTAATTCTTTAATTCTCTCCCTTATCATGCCCTTTTCTTGCAGAATTTCCTGTATTGAATTCTCCCCTTCCATTTCTTGCCATATTATTCTCTCATCATTATACTTCACACAACTAAAAAGTACATGATCTACATCCTCTCTTTCTTGGCACACCATGCATAAACCGTCTCCCTTTCCCACTATATGTAGGGTAGCATTAAGACCTGAATGTCCTAATCGCAGTCTGGTATAAACCACTTCTTCCCTTCTGCTTAGACTCAGTGAAAGAATCCTTTTTCCTGTCACATTCTTTTGATATTTGTGGTAATGTCTTGCATTCAATTCTGCATCCCATTCCCTTTGCCATTGTTGTGTAATTGCTGTTTTAATTATAGCTTTTGCTTCACCCTTTCCCATTGGAACATCAATTCCTATATGTTTGTTCTTCAGCATCTTTTTAGCGATTTTATCTGCCTCCTCATTTCCTTTAATGCCTGTATGAGCTGGGATCCAACAAAACTGAATACTTATTCCAAGGTTCTTGAGCTGTAGCAGCAAGTGTTCAATTTCAATAACCAGATCTTCCCTTGATGAGTGACCTGTATCTAAGCTATATAAAGCTGCCATGGAGTCTGTACAGATCACATTTCTCAAAGTCTTGACCTCTTCAATCCACCTAAGGGCTGTTATTAGTCCAGTCATTTCAATAGAGTATATAGATAAAAAATTACTTATTCTATACCCCTCTCTTTTATTAAATTCTGGGATATATATCCCAATACCACCATGTCCATCTTGTGGATCTTTTGACCCATCTGTATATATTTTAACATATCCATAGAATGACGTATCTATATATCCCTGGCAATATGCTGCAAAACTTTGGTCATCTGAATACTCTTTTTTTCTTATCAGTAGTTCACTGTTAACCTCTGGTGATGGTAGAAACCATGGGGGGACTGAACTAAGAATTAGTGAAGGACTAAATTTAAATTCTTTAATTCCGTGTTGTTCTGCTATACTATTAATATTCCAGCCAAACCCTTTTGAGACTGTTTGATATTCCCAACAATCATTAAGAACTGAAATGGCTGGATTATTAATACTTCCCATCAACCTTACCCAGTATGTTAAAGATAACTTTATATACCTTAAACTAAGCGGAGATTCTTCAGCTTCTATTAATAAAGCACTTGTTGGTGTTGTTTTAATAGCTCCTAGAGCAATTCTTATAGCTTTAAATTGAATCCTCTCAAGCTTTTTTAGAGAAGTTTTGCATACTGAACTATAAACTACACATCCATATTCTATGGAAGATCTAATTAAAGCTATGTAAATATACATCAAAGACTTTCTATCTGCTCCCCAATGCTGTCCAGTGATCATCCTCATAAGATTTAGAACCTTTTTACATTTTGTTTCAACATACTCTATATGATGTTTCCATGTAAGCCTTTCATCCAACCATAAACCCAGATATTTGAATTGTTTCTCTCTCCCAATTGGTTGATTATATAATAAGACTTTATGACTTTCTGGAATCTTCTTTCTGGTAAAAAACATAACCTTTGTTTTGGGAATTGAGAATTTAAATCCCCAATCAATACCCCATTGTTCCAGCACTTGAATATCCTTTTGAATATATTTTGTTATGTATGCTATGTTGCGTCCCCTTTTCCAAACAACAGCATCATCTGCATACAACAGTCCTTCATTTCTCTGCCCTAATTTTTCAAACATATCATCAACCATAATATTAAATAATATAGGACTAATAACACTTCCCTGGGGAATTCCACTTTCAACCATAAATTCTTTACTAAGTTCATTGCCAACTTTGACTCTAATTGAACGTTGTGATAGAAAATCCAATATATAATTATACATTCTCCCACTGATTCCCATATTATCCAATTTAATTAATAAACCCTCTCTCCACATAGTGTCATATGCTTTTTCAATATCTAAAAACACTGCCACCATGACTTCTTTCATTACTAGTGTTTTCTCTATTTCATTGCTGAGCTTAACTAAGGCATCAGTAGTTGATTTGCTTTTCCTGAACCCTGTTTGGCATTTTCTAAAAGGACACTTGTATTCTAGAAAATAATTTAACCGGGCCACTACTATCTTTTCCATTAATTTCCCTAAGTGTGAAGTCAAAGCAATGGGTCTATAATTCTCTGAATTACTAGAATCCTTACCTGGTTTCGGGAAAGGAAGGATGGTTGCACTTTTCCAAGCTTTTGGTAATTTCCCTTCTTGCCATATCTTGTTGAATAACTCAAGAATTTTTTCTAAGAATTCATCTGGAAGATTTCTAATCATTACATAACATATATCATCACCTCCTGGCGCAGAGTATCCTGTATTACCTAAAGCCGTTTTAAGTTCTGATAGACTAAATTCAGCATCTAATATAGACATATTTCCCTCTTTGGGATTAAGAATATCTTTATTAGCATTCAGAATCTCCTCCTTTCTTTTCTTAAAACATTCATCCATATGACTACCCTTATGAATCTCTGCAAATTTAAATCCCAATAAATTGGCTTTCTCTTTATCTAAGATTGCTTCATTTTGTCCTTCAATTAGTACAGGAACATGTGGAGGTTTATATTTATCCATCATCTTTTTAACCATCATCCACATCTTATTCAGTGTTGTTTCTTTTCCAATTGTTGAGCAAAATTGTCTCCAAGATTCTTTTTTTGCTTCTTTTATAACTTTCCTTGCCAAGGCCTTTTCCCTTTGATATTCCAGAAGATTGTTCATTGTAAGTGTTTTGCGCAACCTTTTAAAAGCTCTATTTCTGTTTTTAACAGCTCTTGAACATTCCTCATTCCACCATGGGACATTAGCTTTCCCCTTTTGACTCATATTGTTAGGAATACTCTGGGTTGCTGCTACAATGATACATACACTTAATTTATTATTCATTTCATCAATGCTCTGTTCCGTTTCCTCATGTATTTCATTTAATTCATCCATACACCCTTCAGAGAATTTCTCCCAGTTTGCTTTCTTAAAGCACCATCTATGATGGGCATACATTTCATCAAGTCTCAAATCAATATCCACTTTGCATAGTATTGGAAAGTGATCACTTCCAATATTTGTGTTATGATCAACTTCCCATTCGCACCTGCTGGCTATTGTCCTGTCAGCTAAAGTGAGATCAATACATGAGGTCTCATTCTTGTAGATATTTATCCTTGTACCATTACCATTATTTATACATACCAACATCCTATCATTGATCATTTCCTCTAATATTTCACCATTTAAATCTGTGTGTTTACTTCCCCACAAACTATTATGAGCATTAAAATCTCCACACCATATTTCTCTATTGCTTCTTTTATTAATGCTACTCATTAAATCATTTGTCAATGCTCTACATGGGTTATAAAAATTAATGATAGTAAGTTTTCCTTTATCTCCATTAAAGATTTCAGTAACTATATTTTCATGTTCAGTTGTTGTGTTAATGTGCCTAAATGAGATCCCCTCTTTGATAAATGTGATGCAACCTCCTCCTCTGTCTTTTTCTCGGTCAGCTCTTATATTATGATACCCTTTCAATATGAATTGTAAGCGAGGTTTTAACCATGTCTCTTGTATACATATAATATCTGGTTTGTCTGTCAATTCTTGAACATACCTTTTAAATTCTTGTCCATTCGCTATCAAACTCTGTGCATTCCACTGGAGAATGAAAAACATCATTATTGCTTTAACCATTTTGAGACCCTCCATACTTCTGATTTAGTATTTCATGAATATCATCAGCTTTTGTTACTAATCCCAAAAAATCATTAGCAGCTTCTACAACTGATTTGATTTTATCACTCTTCTTCACATGTAACATAGTGACATTAACCACTGAACACATGAAAGCAATAAACTCATTTTTCTTTATCAGCAGTGTCTCATCTGAAATTCTTGTCTTACATTTACAGCAGTTTGGACTAGGTGTCCTATAAGTCTTGCTTTGTTGGTTGAGTTTCCCTGTAGGAGTCCAATTATTCTTAGTGCTTACGCTTGGCCCATTACTATCTTCACTCCTTACTTCTGGTGAATGGACAGCTGATTTCTCTTCATTTTTATTTTCCCCAATGCTTTTGATTGCCTCAGCATATGACACATTATGTGTTATCTTATATTTCTGAACTTCCTTAGCTTCTTTTTGTTTCACACATCCTCCATATGCTGCACTGTGTTGACCTCCACAATTGCAACATTTTAACTCTATATTATCCCCACATTGTCCATACTCATGTTCACATCCACACTTAGCACACCTAAGTTTACCTCGGCACTGAGCAGCCACATGTCCAAATCTCTGACATTTAAAACATCTTATTGGATGTGGGATATATTCTCTTACTGGATAACACATGAAACCCATAAGAACTTTAGAGGGCATTTCATTCTTAAACCACAGTAATATAGACATGCTTTCTAATTTCTCCTTTCCTTTGGTCAGTCGCTTAGCATCCACAATATCTCCCCCTTTCAGGCCATCTTTAATTTCTTCAATAGAAACTGAAACTGGAATTCCAGTAATAACTCCTCTTTTCCTTGATGACATTCCCGGAATGTGTGAAGTAATTTTAGCCTTATTCAATGTGTTTTTCTTTAAGATGATTTCCCTTTGCTCCTCAGACACTGCAAAAATCAGCAGCTTCCCATTTCCCATGAAACGTGCATGCTTAATTTTCCCAATTTCATCTTCAATTGCTTTGGTGATATGTATTGGGTGTAAATGTGGCCCTCCCTTTTGTTCAAAAACAACAATCACTTTCCATGTCTCTTTCATTAGCATCTGATCTTTATTTTTACTTCCATCTTTTTCCGGTCTACTTCTCTTTTTAACCGTGACAGTAGATTCAACTTCAGATCCACTATCTGATCTTGGTCTACCCTTTTTTTTCCTGACTTCTTCCCACAGCATATTATCCACACCATCGCTATCCGACAATCTGCCATCTGAGTCATCCGACATAGTTCAGCTTACATTCACTGTACAGTTGTTATTAGTATTCCAACCAGCGGTAACAAACAATTCGATTTCAAACCTTCCGCGCTCCTCAGTCCACTTCCGGCTACGTCGGACCTGAACTATTCTAATGAAGACACGGGTGTCAGTATTAGCAGGTATTAGCATATCTCTTCTTCTACTGCGTAGAAATAGCAGAGTCGGTCGCCTTTCCTCAGTGGCGCCACCTCTGTTCAGGAGAAGACTGCAACTAAGTGTCGCGGCCACCAGCGCGAATATAAATAGTTACCGTCCTCCCGTGACGTCACATTGTCGCGCGACAGCTTGGGAGCGGCGAGTATACCGCGGTCTTTAAACCGCTTATTCTGCATGGTAGCCAATGGGCTGTTTCACATGTTGCAATGGTTCGATCGTGTGATTAAAATACATTTTATAAATATGACATAAGCATGTTGCGCTCATCTGTTTGTTGACATTTCCAAATGCGCTGCAGTTGCGTAATAAAGGCGGACTTTCATAAACACAAACGTAAATGTGTCATAGTATGAAAAAATGTAGACTTTAACTGTGTTGGCCTGAGTAATAACACTTGAATCAATATAAAAAACAGCCAACAGATTTAAATGAAATGAGAAATGACTATATGTAATATTTTAATTCGGGATAATTAAAATGATGCAACATACTTAGAAAGACCATGCACATGCTGTAAAACACATTACTTCCTCACAGGATTGACGGTGTAAATACAGGTGAATCACTAGGATTAAGCTTAGCCTGGCTGTTAGCCTGGTCTGGAGCAGGCTAGCTGCGGAGAATAAATCACCATGGTAACTTAGCCGGGATAAGTGTGAGCCGCTTTCATGCAACCGACTTGAGGCTAAATTTAGCCAGGATAACCTAAATCCGTAAACATATCCCGGCTTAATCCCTTATAGTTTTGTGCAATACCCCCCTGGCCAATGTTTTCGATAGCCATCAAAAGCTATTAGCTATTTACGTTTTGGAAAGCTTTGTGAACTGCAATGCTTCTTTGC
This sequence comes from Merluccius polli, assembly GCA_030340625.1. Lineage (NCBI taxonomy): Eukaryota > Metazoa > Chordata > Actinopteri > Gadiformes > Merlucciidae > Merluccius > Merluccius polli. The sequence continues at coordinate 83,666 of JAOPHQ010000640.1, forward strand.
GCTGCTCTGAGTTGGTTTAATGATGTGATATTGTTAATGTTGGATTGCTTTTTGTAATGTCATATCATATTTCATTGTTTGTTAACTTTCGTTGTTAAGAAAGTGGTTTCAATGTCGCCATCTACTGTTTGAAAGACGGAGGCTACTTGGCTTCTGACTTGTTTGAGTGAGTTTGGGCGAGTTAAAAAAAACTTGATTTGTTTTAATAGCCCAATACCTGTTGAATAATTTTATATTTCATTAGGGTCAACAAAATATAAAACAATAGTTCTGCACTGTATTTAGTTATGATTTATAATAACACAACTTCACATTAAACATAATTAACAACATATGGATTAATTACTTTGGCAAGTTAGCTGTGATAAAAGCCGGATAATGGGAGGTTATTTTCGGACTTGCTGGCAGCGCATTATTCCTTACATAGGCTACATCAATGTATGGAAAATGTAGTGGAGTAGTAGTAAGCAAAAGGTATGTAAAAACAATCAAGAAAAGTACAGATGCTCAGAAATAATATTTGACCTATACACCCCTGTATAGATATGGTTTGTGTGCTGCGAGTCGCTGGTGCCCACCATTAAGTCTTAATACGGGCACGCACGCGCAGACGCAGACGCACACACACACACACACACACACACACGATAGTTGAATTAGCCAGGTAAGAGGCATCCCTGTGAGCCTCAGATAAGAGCTAAGAGGGCAGACAGGAAGAGATACGGAGTAACAGAATAAAAACCATCAATCTTCTCCCTGGTTCATCGATAGTCCTTGTTTACCAATAAACACTAGACAGATTCATACAGACGTAGGGTCCCCAGTTTAACCGTCACCAGGCGTGTTTGTTAAACTTGAACTTACCAAAATCGCCATCGTGGGTAGGCGGTCAATGAAACAAAACTACGATTATCTTTTTAATATTTCATTTTAACGGGCCTTGCGATCTCTGGCCACTCGAGGGCGGTAATGTATCAATAGTCATTGCGGGTGGGGAGTAGCCTAATTCCGGTGAAGAGATACGGTAGTTTACTACGATATTTAAATATAAGGGATGACGTTGGGAAAAAAGGTTTAGGTAGGCTTTTTATTTCATTTCGTTCATGTGTGATGGTGTGCATAAAGTCACGACGTACACGTTGTTCTGGTCTCTATATAATCTGATTGGTTTGGCAGGTAGTCAAAGCAGTCGTATATGGTAGCTGGATGATAGATAGAGATTAACGGTAAACTCTGCAAATGTTGCACCCTCCAGCAGACATGACTTCTATTTGGCAACTTTTATTCACCTCAGTTCTTGGTTGCAGTGTTTTTACACAAAGAAGACTGTCGCGAACTTCAGTACTAGAAACATAACATATGCACAACGTGACTCAATTCTCTCCCTCCCTCTACTGCGCAGATTAATGACATCACTCACTCACGTTAATACTGAACTCTGACCTCTACTAAGTAACATTACTCATCATCATATTTGGCATATTAACAATATCAAAATACAATGAAAAGAAAGAATATCTTCTGCTAAAACAAATTAAATCTATTTCAGCTTATTTTAGTTTAAATAATCAATATGCAAATTCCCAAATAGTTCTAGGTCGCAACACAAACCTGCACCGTAAAAAACAATTATTCTCATTGTTTCTCTCGGTATATCCCATTCATATATATAATTCACTCTATAGTTTAGTCATAGGATGTTGTGTCCAAAACTTGCCACGTTGGAAACGTCAAAGGGAATGCACCCTCTTGCAGTTTGAACAACATGTGATGACAGTTCACTCAGAAAACAACCCCATGATACAACTCCGCTAGATCGGGAATCACTGAAGAATGCAGGACCCTTTGGACAGCAGGTTTATTTGGGTTTGCTGCAAGCGTCGGGGATAGTTTCATCAGCAGTTTGTCCACAGGTCCACGGGTCGGAGGAGGGGTCTCCGCAAGCCAAACCCCCTTTTCCTGTTCACACACTGAAGTTGGTGGCGAGGGAGCAGCGTCTGAAGTTTCAGTTGCACGTCACTGTATCAGACAGTGAACCAGCCCATTAGTATAGGAGTAGACAGACATAGCAGGGATCCTTCGTTTGGGAAGTGCAGCAGAGTGGACCAGTTCGTAGAATTTAATTATTTTTCTTTTACAAGTTGATGTTCTGGCTATTATTTTTGAGTCATGGCTGTCTGTCTGTCTCTCTGTCTGACTCTCTGTCTCTCCCTCTACGCCTGTCTCTCACCCAATTCAATTTAAAAGAGCTTTTCTCTCTCTCTAGCCCGTCTACCTGTCTATCTCTGTCTCTCCCTCTCTGATTCGCTCTCGCCCCTCTCTCTGTCTCTCCCTCTCATCATCTCTGTCTGTCTGCTGTCTCTCTCTCTCTCTCTCTCTCTCTCTCTCTCTCTCTCTCTCTCTCTCTCTCTCTCTCTCTCTCTCTCACTCTCTTTCTCATATGTTGTCTGTCCCCCCCTCTCAACCTATCTCTCTCCCCTTCTCGCAATTAAATGGGCTTATATACAATATGTGTTGCTGAAGCATTGTAATACATTAATTGATTTTAATAACAACCTCTCCGCCTCTACAGGGTCTGTATGTGGTACAGCGGCGGTAAGACCATGCTGCTGCGGAGGCTGTCTTTGTGCCTCAGGCTGCGGCTGGGCTCTGGGGCCCTGGCTAGGGGACCCCAGTGGGTCTCCACCCCACCGACACAAGGCAAGCTTCCAGGCTTACCGGCCAACCAGCTGCTAGCGTGTTGCTGCACGTTGGTCACAGTGCTAACGCATCACATTAAGATCAGATGACGTGTGAAATGTAAAACATTTCTCATGTGAAGTCCTGGTGTTAAAGTTCCAAGTGCTAGGGGTCAGAAGATCACTTTGGGATTTTTCAACCTGGACCCTACTTTCCCATCATTTTGGGTGTCAGGGACTAATCCGGTCTGTTTGTTATTGTGTCTAATATATAACCAATATAGGTCTCGCTAAGGAGAGTTCAGAGCGAGACTTCTCCTTGGCGAGACTTGAGAGACACAATAACAAACAGACCGGGTCAAGAGAAAGGTAAAGACAAATGTTTTATTTCTCTGTAGGCGTACATTGACGGGGCACTAATGCCCTATAGTTTTACATCGCTGCCCATTTCGGGGCTGACGGCTGAAGCCCTCTCGCTCAACTGGACCAAATGCAAAAATTGGTGTCTATTATCCTTTAAGTCCTTGTGTTATAAATTCCAAGGTTAAATTTTAGGGTTCTGAAGTAGTGTTGAGTTCTAGTTTTAAGTCTTAGTGTTATAGTTCTCGTGATGTAGGGTAAGGACAGAGGTCAGATGATCTATTAACCCTGAGCAGAAGCATAGTAGCGCTCTCTTTCTCACTCCATCACACTATCTACCTCTCCCTCTCCTTCACTCCCTCCCTCTCTCATTTACTCCATCTCCCTCTCTCTCCTTCACTCTCTTTTGCTCTCTCTCCTCACTCCCTCTCTCTCTCCTTTACTCCCTTTTGTTCTCCCTCCTTCACTCCCTCTCTTCTCTCTCTCTCTCTCTCTCTCTCTCTCTCTCTCTCTCTCTCTCTCTCTCGCTCCCTCGCTCTGGTGCTCCAGAGAAGAAGTGTGTAGTCAGCAGTGGTCATTCTGCCTGCCTTGCTGATGTGGCAGTCTGTCGTCTGCATGTGGTTGCTCCTGGTAACGCTGGGTCAGGAAGGGGCTGAACTGGGCTAATCTCAATCAGATGTGATTGAGTGCACCTAGCCTGTATCTGTGTGTATTGGGCCACTTCCAATAGCTTTTTTTCAACAATTAATAAATAAATACAGGTTAAAATATTCAATATTCAACATTTGGTACAATGGTATAAAAAGTGACCTATAATTTACCAAGTCCAACTGCATATGTGAGCATCTAACTAGACTCACAACTCAGTCTCTGAACGCTTCGCTAAAGCTTTTGTTGCTAAAACTGCGTGGAAATAAAAAAATCCTGCATTGCAGAACCAATCAAAAGTCTTTAGGGCAGGCCTTCATATTGGGGGCGGTGGTGGTTTGCTTGTAAACACCATCCCAGAAACACGTGCATTATAGGATGGCTTAGCTGCACTCACCCAAGAAAACCCCTTCAAAGTTTGTCAATGTTTGTTGCATTTGCGGAGAAACATATTCATCTGTAAACTTTGAAAAAACAAACTTTTTCTATTTCCTACTTACTTACTTCTACTATTTGTTCTCTAATGACAAATAAACTGAAACTATCCGATTTAGCTTCTGGCTGGGCAGGGTCGCTACAAGCCCTCCATGGCGGCTCCTTTGCCCACCGTGGGGAGCTGAGGCAGGCCAAGAGGATCGTGGTGAAGCTGGGCAGCGCGGTGGTAACCCGGGGCGACGAGTGCGGCCTGGCCCTTGGCAGACTGGCCTCCATCGTGGAGCAGGTGAGAACATCTTGACCTCGACGTGACCTTTTGTTATTGTGTTGGTTTAACTTTTTTTCAGTGCCGCTGCCGTATCCTAAGTTATCTCAAGTTGTTGGATAAAGACTACTGAGGATTATATTGATATATTTATATTCAATATTTTGGTGTCCTTAAAACAGGCTTTTTTTTTCCTAAACTTTTTGAATCTTTGCAGAAAGTCTTTGCAGACCAGAGAGTGACACAATTAGCATTTATCACAATATTTCGATTAGTTTGACTGTTAATGTACACTTTATATTATAGCCCCCCAACCCCCCCCCACCCATAATACCGTGTTTCTGTCAGTACCAAAAAAAAATGGAGTTTCTAGACTGCTTTGATTGGGGAGGCAGTAAGAAATGTTGATTTGTCACCAACTGCTGCTGTGTTAAGTGCCCCAGGGATGATGTTCTTTTGATGACTTGACTGATTGATTGATGTTATATTCTTTCTTATACCATGGTCTGGGTGAATACTCGATTCTGATTGGCTGGAGGGTGTAGGTTAAAAAGTGTTAATGTACACCTAGGAAAGACGTTGACGCTATGAAGACGCTATGGCCACGTTGCTTGGCAACGCCTGCATATGGGAGATATTAAATAGTTTGCTCGACTTGTAAAAATAAAAAAACCCTCACGATTTTAACTCTAAAACACATTAAAGTATTATTAATTGATTAGATATTTCTTTCTTTCGTTAGTGACCATGGAATAAGCGGGATAATGCCCTTTGAGGTGTCCATTAACAGAAATGAATGGACTTTGCGGAAGCAACCACGTCGTCCATTAATTTCTGTTAATGGACACCTCATCGGGCATTATCCCTTACTTATACAACGGGTAGTTCCGACCAAGCAATCTGATTGGTCAACTAGAAATTTAGACCGTGCTCAAATCAGCATGACAGCACACCTAGCCATGCTGCCTCATCACTATAAATATTACTCCGCCATTGCTAGGTCATTACTCAGGGTTGGCCTACTTCCTGGAGTAGTAAACTAGGTTTCATTACATAGGAGTCTATGGGTGTGTCTGATTGTTTTCAAGGTATTAGTCAGGCCCCATTTATTTCCAGGGAAACGGACTAACACTAGAAAAAACGTTTTTTATTTTGAGAGCGAATTGCCCCACAATATGAATACAATTTGATTATATCTTATATTTTGTTGGTAACTGTTGTATAATCGCAGTATTACACTCAAGGGTGTGCTTTACCATCATTGGCACGACCGTAAGCATCACTGAAGTAAAACACGCCCTCTTGTGTAATGTTGCTTTATTATACTCTGACATAAATGAAAGCATTTTACAACTTCGCTGAATTAGATTCAATAGAAACATCCTCAACAAAACATTTGAATGGCATGAGAGCTATGGCGTTTAAACTAGGCACAACTTTCTCGTGCTTCGAAAAGTGCCAATCCAGAGAAAGTGAGTGAGAGCATCAACGTAACCATAGAAACTCACTACAACTGAACTCCCACTCCTGTGGCCAGCGGCGTTCTTCTGCCTGCCCTACACGCCATGCCTACTGACTGCCTGTTGATTTTTGGAATGAAGCGGGATCGGTTTGGTGGGGCAGTCGGAGCATTTGGTAGGGCATTGCCCCCCATGCCCATGCCTAAAACCGGGCCCGTTCTGTGCCCAGCCAGAGTCTCACTGTACCCCCAGGTAGCCATGCTGCAGAACCAGGGCCGGGAGATGATGATCGTGACCAGTGGAGCGGTGGCCTTTGGCAAGCAGAGGCTCCGCCACGAGATCCTGCTCTCCCAGAGCGTCCGGCAGGCGCTGCACTCCGGACAGAACCAACTCAAGGACATGGTGGGGGTGGTTAGAAGCAGACATGCTAGTCTAGCACCAGGGCTCCACTGAAGAGGCCTCACCCTGTCCCGTCAACTTGCCGTTCTATGTGCTGCACACAGAGCTACACACAGTGCTACACACAGTGCTACACACAGGGCTACACACAGTGCTACGCACAGGGCTACACACAGTGCTACGCACAGGGCTACACACAGTGCTACGCACAGGGCTACACACAGTGCTACGCACAGGGCTACACACAGTGCTACACACAGGGCACATTCATACAATTGATAACATTCCATTTCACAATGTCAAGTAAACAATCAGTGTAGCCTACATAGAATGATGTCATCATTTTGTTGAGTGAAAGAGTTAATGCTAGCCATCAAGAATTTAAGCTTGGGGGGGGGGGGGGGGTATTTGTATTTGACATCTGATGCACCACAAC
>JAOPHQ010000641.1:5000-30000 GCA_030340625.1 Merluccius polli
AGGGGAAATGAGAAAGAAAACGGCCGAATCCAGCAAACAGGGCAAACTTCCCCGGAAAATCGGGCAGACCGCTGTTTGGCTCGACGACGCCCCTCAAAAAGTTTCAAAAGAAAATACGCCGTCCTTGAGTTTAACTCAGTCTTTTCGATTTCGGTTCGTGAGCGTTTCAATCTGTACGTTCAGATAAACCAAACACGGACGCATAGGGGTATAGTCAGCGCAAACACGGAGCGACCTTTAGCTTTTAAATCACCAAACTGACAAACACAAATGCCGATGTCGAGGTTCTGCAAAAGGTTAAGGCCACAGAGGGCCGGCGATGCTTTTCATTTGATGATGTTTTCGACAAACTGCGAAAAAGCTCTTTAAATTAACGGCAGGCGGTCCCAGTCCAACTCTCACATTTTAACGGTTTTGTTCCATTCCTGCAAAAATTCTACCTTTCATTCCTCGTGATTTTAACTCATGTTTGTCTTATTACGCTATTACTGATCTCCTTTAACAACAAGCGGGAGAGAGATGATACTGTGATGCACATGTAATTAGTATTATGGTGTAATTAGTCATATTTCCTCATTAGTATATTTTGCTTTGAAGTTCGGTGGAGTGTATTTGCAGTTATTCCTTACTGTAAAAGTCTAAATCAGTGTTTCTCAAACGGGGGGGGGGGGGGGGGGGGGGGGGGTGCGTACCCCTAGGGACACGTTGAAGGATTGCAGGGGGTACTCGGAAAATGTAAAAAAATCTGAATCTGAATACCACTTTGATAGAATTATGTAAATCTGAATACTTATATACAAGTACGTTAAATCTATCTAATGAATGACAACAATCATAAGTGAAGCGCAACTCCACTTGTACTCCAACTGTAAGTATTCGCACCATAACAGTTAAATGTTCATGTTTATGAATAACATGCACATACGTTTCCCTCCCCGAAATGTTTTGTGCTGGTATGAAGAAATATATTAAGAAATATATCTTAGAGGGGTCCATTAATAATAATAGTTTGAGAACCACTGTTCTAGATGAGCTCCCTCCAAGCCTGCATTAGGTCTCAATGACACAACACACATTCCTGTATGCAGCTTGTAACCCCCCCCCCCCCTCCTCCACTTGCAGCAGGTCCAGGATGCTGCCGACCAGGGCGTGAGGTTCGTGGGCTTCGTCCAGGAGCCGTACGGGGCCCCGTGCACCCGGATCCGAGAGCCGGAGACGCCCTCGCTCTCCCTCCACTCCAGCCCCAGCTCGGTGCTGGGCTCCCTGGGCAGCTGCAGCCCGCCGGAGCCCTCCAGCCCCAGGAGCCACGGCGGAGGACCGGGGGTGATCCTGGAAGAGGTGATGCCGGACGCCGAGGGCCCGGAGAGCGGGGCGGCGGCGAAGGGGCCGCAGAGCGACGGGGAGGGAGACGACCTGACGGAGAACACTGGAAACGACGGGGCGGGGAGCGGCGGGGAGGGAGGCTCCCTGGACCACTCCTGCTCCTCCCCCGATCAGGAGCAGCACACCGAGGAGAAGGAGGAGGTGAAGGAGGAGGAGAAGGAGTCGCTGGTGCAGAACAACAACAGAACCAACGCCGGCGACGCCAAGGGTCGGCCGCGGTACATGCGCAACCGCAGGGGAGACGGTGAGTGGCTCGGCGTTTAAGGTCAGCGAGGTGCACATGAAGGTCTTTACAAGGGAGAGAGTGCATGAGTAGTTTCTCAAATTGAAGTTCACCCACCCAAGTGTCTTTTAAACCATTTGCCAGTCAAGTCGAGTCAATTTTAATTGTACAGCCCATAATCACCGTTACGGCCTCAAAGAGCTTTCCTGCCAGTGACTTCTGAAAAACCTCCGAAATACGTACATCCACTAGTTGACTACATGAACCCGCACATTTACAGGAGGCTCAATACGCAGTATTAGCTGGTCTATGACAAAGTATAGTATTTCCTCTGGAATGCATGCGGAGGAAAGGCACAAAATCTGTCAATATGGATCCACTCAAAGTGAAGAGCAAGTACTATTTTCCTTTAAGTGCAGGTCTAGAATTATCCAAACCCTTTCCACCTCTGCTCGGCGCTGAGACAGAACACCGTGTCATCAACAAACACATTGATTTTCATGCCAGTCTACCGCACAAAACTAAAAAAAACAACAAAAACAGAGCGGGAAGTGAAGATTTTACCGCTTTCCCCTTTCCCTATAATGAGCGTAGAAGGGAGATGGCGAGCGGAAGGTGAAGGTTGGTCCACCTGACGCCACAGAACAACGTGTTCACTCCTCATTAACAGCACAGGTCTGTCCCGCCGCGCAGGAGATTCAAACCCGGGAGACGAAGAAAAAAAAACATGCGGCGGCACCATCGATTTTATTTCCGAGAGTGTATCTGTAGCCGGTCTTTTAGCCACGGAGCTAAAGACTCCTGAAGTCAACTCTATAGGTTTAACATGAGGCGAGGGAGGGGGGGGCGGGGGGCGGTTGGTGATAACGTTACACAACAACAACAACAAACAGCCTCGGATGAATCATACCCTTGCACCCGGTACGCGACAGGAATATGAAATCACACTCCGCTGAATAAGAATTCGCACCCACACTAAGCGACGCCTGTGAAATTTGCCACGGGGCTTTTGAAGCAGTCGAGTTTTGAAGTATCTGTTTCATGCTGCGGCCCTGTTCTGTGTGTACATGTATTTATACCCTTTGTTCTATATGTGCCTTCCGCATTAACACACACACACACACACACACACACACACACAACTATACACAAACGCACACAGACACACAGTAACCACTCTATCTCCTCGCAAATTATGCCCTGCATGTCTACATTTGTATGAGAGTTAATCTGTGTGTCTAGGTTGTGCATGCAATTAGTGTTTCTGTGTGTTTTTTGTTTTGTTTATGCATGCTCGTGTGTGTGAATGTGTGTGCGTGCGCGTGTGCGTGTGTGCGTGCGTGTGTGTGCGTGCGTGTGCGTGTGGGAGTGTGTGTGGGAGTGTGTGTGTGGGAGACAGTGTGTGTGTGTAGGAGTGCGAATGGCAAAGTGTTGTGTCCTGCCTGCGCGGATATACGTGCCCAAGCATGCGCACGTATATGTGTGAGCGTCTGCGTGCACACGGACCCGCGCAGCCGGTTGGTCCATCTGGCCTCCGCCTCAACACCCAGCCCTCCCTCCACCCCCCCTCATTATTGCCACGACAACAAGGATGGGGACCATCAGCCAGGGTGGCCAGACAAGAGATCACATGGGATCTGTTCTCTGGGGACGAGGAGTCCACTATCTAGCGGACTTCAAACACTGCTTTCTGGATGAGTGTCATACGCGAGATAGAGATGGAGAGAGAGGGGGATTGGATGGAGAGAGAGAGAGAGAGAGAGAGAGAGAGAGAGAGAGAGAGAGAGAGAGGGAGAGGGAGAGGCAGACACAGAGAGAGAGACAGAGACAGACAGACAGAGAGAGAGACCAAGGAGTTGAAGGAGAGGTTGGTTGGTGAAACAGGCACGGGATCAGACTGGTTGGTTTTGCCAGACGGAGAACAAACGGGCAGCGAACTCTCCTTCTCTTGGAAAATCAAAAACTACAGCCAACAAACAAAAACTAAAAATTTAAATTAAATTTACATGCAAAATGAATGTTGTATAAAGGTCAATAATGTTTCCTTAACTGTCGGCAGTGTTGACACCTACATTCTGCATTTACATTGACACATATTTCTTGTTGATCATTTTTTTCATAGATTTTGCATATTCATATATCTCATTCATGTCTCCGTTGTGTTCTTCTGCCGTGACGCCAACATGTCCCATCCGATGAGCAAAGTACATCTCATCCTATCTGCTGAGATTGACGGTGTAAGCCGTGTCAAGCTTCACCGCCAGACTCGAGGTCCTCCTCCGGTGTTCAGATTACAGTGGAACATGTCCGTCCACCTACAACACGTCCAGCTGGACCGCCGGCGCCGGTGGGCGACGACGGGGCGGATCAAGCTTCTGGCGGCGTTTTTGTCCCCGCGTTTTTTTGCAGTCAGCGTTTTTTTGGACCGGTGTCAGAAGCGGTTCTGAGTATTCAAAGTGACGCTCGCGTGCTCGTGTTTCATATGCTTGTTAATGCCTGCCAATGAACCACAAGGTTTCTGGTTGGGATGCTGCAAGGCCGATTAGGAGCATCTAAAAGAGTCCTCTGTCTGTTCCCATGACAGCAATGATTCACGGGATTAGGTTCAAAGCACTTTGTACTGGGGGACGCGTAATCATGTCATACAAATTGCGTACTGGGTTGATGTGTGTGTGTGTGCGTGTGTGCATGTGTGTGTGTGCATGTGTGTGTGTGTGTGTGTGTGTGTGTGTGTGTGTGTAAGGTTTTAAGTTTTTACAGATCAGGAATGACCCATGGGTATTGAATTAAGCCGTGTGTGTTAAATATTTGTTTAACCTTGCCTGTGTGTGTGTGTGTGTGTGTGTGTGTCTGCTATTTTTCTACTTTCGACGGACTTCTCCCAGAACACATATTTTTTATTCATAGCTCGAGTGTTACACACTTGTTTGGAGAGTAAATATTTATCCCACGCCACATGGGCCTGTCTGGCTGGAGAAAGAGTGTAATACAGACATCTGTCAAATGAATTATCTTTTGAAAGACGCTAGAATAACAACAATTTGAAATAGCCAATGGTGACCGTATTACCACAGCGAAGCAGATTTGTTTTCACATCATGATCATCGATAGGCCGTGGATGTTGCGACAATATGATCGATAAACGGCCGGCTGGTTGAACAACAACTACTTTCACAATGTGGGAAAGACTCAAACTGCGTCTCGCTGCACTTTATAACTGAATGGTGATGCGGTACCATATCTCTGGCTCCTTCCATCTTGAAACAACACTAACCAAACACGCTAATCCGCCGTTAATCATGTCTACGCCACTCCATGTTTATTCTGAATGCTGCAAAACCACTCGGCACTGTACCAAACACTGCCCCGGCATGCAGGACGAATTGGCAAGTTATACAAATATATTAGAAATATACAAATAAGAAGTATTTATTTTCTTTCAGTCATCATGTCTTCTTCATCGATTGTTTGCTATATGACCACATTCACCGTTGAATGAACTTAAGGGAATGTAGTTGCAGATCTGAAATGACCTCATTCAATCATTTAGGTTGCTTAAGTGTTTGTTTATTGTGTTGTTTAGTGACTCAACATTTTAACTAATTGTGTCTACTGGTACAGGTCAACAACACACTGATGTCTAACATCTGCTTTTAATAAACCACTTTCACTTTGGTCACGTGGTTTGACCTTTGATTCGACTTTTCACACAGAAGAACCAGGAGAATGAACTGCAGCAGTGTTGTTGCAGTCCACTTCCCAAATACTTTACCCTGACGTGACCAAAACAACTAGAGTCACACTCCCACAGTGTGCACACTGATGTTGGACTGTCAGTTTAATATATATATATATATATATATATATATATATATATATATATATATATATATATATATATATATATATATATACAGGCAGTAGGCCTACTAGGTCTAGACCTACTACTTTTATATTGGGTTATATATATATATATATATATATATAACCCAATATATATATATATATATATATATATATATATATATATATATATATATATATATATAACCCAATATAAAAGTAGTAGGTCTAGACCTAGTAGGCCTACTGCCTGTTAGAACCATGCACACAAAGCACTGTGTACGTAACAATGTATTATCACGATAACCTCATGGGGAATGTTACATGATATCCATAAATATCACGATATGCTAATTCATTCAAAATACCATCTAAAACAGCTTAACTGAAACATTGAAGTATATGGAAATTTTAAAGTGGGGTATTCGACTAACAAATTTTCAAACCTCGTATTTTGATTATTTAATCATATCATATCTGCTTATGGTCATTCATTTAGACTATAAAACTAGGTATCACGATGAGTGGATATCTTAATTTCACGACGATACGACGCCATTCAAAGAGGATAAAGGACAATATCGAATTATTGCCCAGCCCTACGCTCTTGTCTTCTTAGTCATTATCTTATCCGTCTGCTGAGTATCAGGTCATCTCCAAAAAGCTGGACGGAGAACAAAACAACCGGACCCAACGGTACACAAGGAGGTCGCTTGGCCACAGATCAGACATGTTATCTATATATAGAAATAGATATAAATCTTTACATCTCCTGAGACGTCCACTCTACTCAGAGATAATCAGATTTCTGTCACATATTGCCAAAAAATGAAAAAATCTGATTTGGCTCACTTGTGTCCCTAATCTGACCGTGGCCATATAGATGTTTAGTCAACAGTGACATGCGCAAGTGATGCACGTCTTTCTTTGGAGAGTGAGAGATGACAGCGTTTGGGGGACGCATGCGGGGGCCAGCTGTCAGCGGGGTTGTGAAAGAAACGGTTATAAATGATTTATTCTGCTCTGTGTGGTGCGGTGCAGACACATTGACTAATACACCGAAACAGACGGACCACAACCTCCCCCGATACACAGCTGTGAGCGTGGGAGTGTGTACGTTTCCCTGTGTGTGTGTGTGTGTGTGTGTGTGTGTGTGTGTGTGTGTGTGTGTGTGTGTGTGTGTGGTGTGTGTGGCCGCCTTGCTGTGTATCTGTGACTGTGATTTGAGACATGACATCCATATCAATATATGTATTTGCATGCTTGTGCGTGCATGTCTTCACATGCGTGTGTGTGTGTGTGTGTGTGTGTGTGTGTGTGTGTGCGCGTGCGCGTGCACGTGCGTGTTCGTCCATCCATCCGGTTCGTCTGTGCGCAACAACCATCTCGATATTTCCCATTAAAGACCGGCGTCCCTCGACTCTTTAAACCGCAGCTGCTCGGATCAAAATCCTCTCATCTTTCACTTTCCTCGCATCACGATACGTCACATGTGCTCCGCCTCTCCGGCCTCGCACTCTGATGTATGGTGATGGCGGGTAAGTGGCGGTGGCCGCGGAGCGTAGGTCTAGCGCGCCGCGCCGGCCCGGCCCTCTGGGCCCGCGGTGCATTATGCATATTTCTGCTTCAAGTAAACAAAGGCATGGCTGGAAAGACTTTAATGCATTATTCAAGCTGGTGTGCTGTGATTCAACTGGGTTCCAGTTAGAAGAGTTTTCTTTCATGTCCGCCTCTCTCCGCGCCATCGGACCGCTCCGGGAGCGCAGAGGTGGGGGGGGGGGGGGGGGGGGGGGGGGCAATGTGGGGATCGCATCAAGAATGAATATCATAATGTAATACATATGATAATACATGTCGCGTAACCTTATACAATTTAGTTTAGTTTTTATTCCTTCAACGTCCGCTGGGCAGCTTTAGTAGTGCAGTGTTAGCTGTGCACCACCTACCTAGTGAGAACCATCGCTGGGTGTATTTGAAGACTATACATTAAAACGCCGTCTGTTAACCCAAACACATGCTGACTCAGCAGGTGTGTGTGAAACAGTAGGTGCTTTTATCGTCCGCCGGATAAAATAAACTCATGCAATTAACAATGTGCAACAAATTGTGTATAATCATATCATTTCTACAGTCGGCGATTATGTGTCCGACCATCGGGCCCACCCAAGTAGACAGAAACACTTCACTTACGTTTTACCCTCACCTCACCTTATATCCCCTCACCTCACCTCTATGGCAACATCTTGTTGCCATGGATCCCGGTCTTGCGCTATTCCCGCAGGACTAAAGCAGAAAGACGGAGGTTGTATAAGTGGAGTGAAAGAGCTAACAATGGCGTTTCAGAGGCAGCCGGGTCTCTGTTGTTACATTCACCACTCAGACAGCAGAGCAAAAAACAACCCAAGATTCAGTTGGGACTCCTGCCCAGATCTCTGCTGGGATTAAAGCAGTTTTTTCTCGGAGCATATTTGCGGTAAACACTGCGTCTTTGTCAGTGTGTTGGATCTGTTGTCTTTAAAGATTAGAGCAAACAGCACAACGAACACTAACACTGTAGTGCTGTTTTCTTACAGAGAAGACGAATGAACAATGTTTTAAGTTGTTCAGCATTGTCTAGATCAGGGGTCTTCAACGTTTTCCAGGCCAAGGACCCCCAAACTGGTGTTTTATATTAAACTGGTCCTATAGTGCCATGTATAAATGTACCTTGTTATTGTGCATTCAATACTAAGATATTGAAATTCATATATTCAGGTTCATATATTCATGTGCAAGGTACAGTGAGTAGGGTGGCCATGCCACTGCCATTCACAAACATAATGTAGAAAATTATGGAAAGACGACGCAGTGTTGTTCAGCAAACAACATTTATTGTTGCAACAGAACAAGTTACTGTCGGCCGTAACCACGCCAAAACAACTCCAACATAAAGTTAGCCCTAACTCTCTCCTAATGTTCCTCGCGCTCAACCCAGGCTCGCTCACACACACACACACACACACGCACGCGCACTCATACAGCCCTCATTCCGTCAAAAACTACAACACCACACCGGATCTAGCTAGAGCGGAAACAAAACAACAGGCATGCCGCACACACTTGTTTAAGAGTAGTAAACGTTACGTTTTGAGTGGATGGCGAGCGCGAGACGCCGAAATGGATGCCAATAATATTCTGAATGGAAAGTTTACTTTTAAAAAGTTGCCAAATGGTTCCATTGACAAGACCAGGCACGTGCAGAGTGGGGGGGCTATGGGTGCCCGAGCCCCTGCCCTTTTCCCTCTGAAGGACCAAAGTGCCCTTTTGAGTGGTCATTTAAATTTTCAATGCTTTGTAAAATTGCACATGAACAATTAAACATTAACATGTGAATCAATTATTCGAAAATAAAAATGTCTAAAAGTAATAATTAGTGATGGGCCGTTATCGGCGTTACCGCGCTGCGATAACGTGACTCTTATCGGCGATCAAAAAATGATCGCTGTTAATCTATTGCCCCCCCCCCATCAACAATCGCGCGGTAGCACCCCCCCCCCCCCCCCCCCCGCTCATATATTGTTAAAAAAAATTTTTTGCATGTGCCCTTTTTTGAATTTGAGCCCCTGCCCCTCAAAGGGTCTCTGCACGGCCCTGGACAAGACCAAAGTGATCTGTGTGTTTTGTCGTTGTGAACTGAGCTATCATCGCAGCACGTCCAGTCTGAAATACCACTTGATGGCTGGAAGCACACAGCTGATGCGAATTCTCCGCCCCTTCGTCAAAGCCAGGCGACAACTTGCACAAAGCAAGTCGATCCACGTTTCCATGTTGATAAGAGCATTAAAATGGGAAAAAATAATGGGACAAAAATAAATCAAGGGACATTTAGAATAGATAAAAATGTGCGATTATTTGCGATTAATTGCGAGTTAACTATGACATTAATGCGAATGCAGCACTAATATATATATTCTTAATATATGTATGTCTATTACATATGGAGTAATGTATTTCTGATTCTGATTCTGATTCCTCGTTGATGGGACATGTTGTGAATGCACCGGTGCCCAGCTTGAAAGAGCTCCTGTGTGTCGCTGAATGTGTGCATTGCTGACTGAAAGACATCTTCTGCCTCCATTTATCTGTTCACTACAGTGTGTTGGATTCATGTTAATGTGTATTTAAAGACATTTCAATTTGTGGAAAAAATTGCGGGGGGAATATAAAAAAAATGTCTAATCAACCAAAACTTTCGTGACCCCCCTGCAGTACCTCCGCGGACCCCCTAGGGGTCGCGGACCCCCTGTTGAAGACCTCTGGTCTAGATTGTTGTGTTGTTGTTGTTGTTGTTAAGCCAACTTTTGTTTGTTTGTAGGATTGATTCATTCATTAACATCCTTTGTTTAAACTGTTAATTCAATCGTTAACTCGTTAAGTTCGATTAATGTATTCATTCGGTGAATTGAGTGCATTTGTGAATTTGTGAATTGGTTAATTGCATTGACCAACACGCATGTCCAACAGTTTTAATGTTAAACCAACGTGTGATTGTTTGATTAATGGATTAATTGGTTGAGATCTGAATAATGTGTTCATTTGTTAATTGGACCATTGGGTTTATTGGTTGTATTCAGGGGTGGAGCTCCTGGCCTTGTTCAACCAGCCTCCGGTGCGGGAGGGCCAGGCCAAGTACTACACGGTGAAGGTCCCGCTGAAGGTCCAGAACCGAGATGAGGGCGTGAAGGGGGTGGAGGCCAACTGGCTGGATCACATGACCCAGCACTTCAACAACGGCGCCTCGCTGGTCGACGGCTACTTCCACCTGGGTGGCGACAACGGTAAGAGGCCTCCGATGCCCAAAGATATACAGAAAGCAACGTGGACTATTTTGGCTTAAAATATCATCCATATGGAAAGCATAAAAACTCAAATATATGCCATTTCGGTACCATACTTGATACATACAACACCGTGAGTGCAGACATTGTTGGCCCCAGTGGCGCCATGCTCCACCAGCCGGGCGAGACAGGACCATATATATGTTGCTCAGTGACAAGTGGTTTGTAGCTGGAGATGGATGGCTCTTATCGTTTTTTATAGTTCTGTTGGCACAAAAGTGACAGACACGTAGAAGAAACTGCATTGTGATGTTTTAATATAACAAGTGTAGGTCATTATTCAAAATAAAGGATCGGTTCTTTGTTCCTGAATCCGACCAGAGACAGTGTCTCTTTAAAACATCCCATCATGGAAGAGCCAGTGAACAGATTCATTTATATTCTATCCAGAGACCGGCCAGAGATTGCATCAGGTCACAACACACAGATCTGAACTTCGCTGACCCCCACCCCCCCTCCTCATCAAACCTCCCGCTCCTCCTCACCCCACCCCCTGCTCCTCCTGACCCCACCCCCTGCTCCTCCTGACCCCACCCCCTGCTCCTCCTGACCCCACCCCCTGCTCTTCCTCACCCCACCTCCTGTGGAAAACTACTAAAGTTTACTTCTTTCAAAAAGACTTTCCCTCTCCTCACACTCGTTCCAATCCGCTCCTCATGTGGTTCAGCTGTGCGTCCGCCTTCAAACCAGTATCCTCTTATGGAAACGTACATGTTTGCATCTTTCAAAATGGTGGCGAGAGTAGAGAAAAAAACGAATACACTTTCTTTCCACTCTTGAGTCATCATGCCCAAATTTTTTATTCGACATAAAACATCGAATAAAACCAGTTGGCCAGAAGCAGGCGTGAGTGACTTTTATCTCGAGTCCAAGTGGAAGAATAAAATATGGGCAAAAGGATACCTTGCCAGGTCGCCAATTTTGAGGAAGGAACAAATTAAACTTTTTTTTTTTTTAATGAGATTTAGGGCCGGTGGGTCTCTGATCTGGTTCGGCTTCGCGTTCAAACCAGATTCCTTCTTGAGTTCTTCCCCCTTGTCCCGCCCCCTATATATTATATTATATATTACCCCCACCCCCACCACCACCACCTCCCCAGCCTAACAGCATGCCCCGTCGGTTCCCAATCAAACAGCCGCCCCGAGTAAATAATACCCATAATTCATTAGTGTGGGAAAGTGAAAGTGAAAGCGCCTCAGCGACTCTGAAACACAGATAATTAACCAGATAAGAAATTAGCCCCCCTCTTGCATATTTCATCACCGGCCGCTGGAGTAATGAAGTGTGCTTCAGTGGCTGGCTTCACCCCCCCCCCCCACCCCCCCATCAGGTCATTCTAATATACTTAGATAGCTTGCGCTCTGCTAAGATACGCTGCCTTTAAAGTCATCGCGGGAATGAATACGCATACTGAGTGCCTATGCAATCTCCCCAGCTGAACTTCAAAGCTCAGAGGATTTTTATCCAGTAATGCTCTGTATATTTCAGCAGAAGAAATTGTGACAAAACTTGTCTTTGGTGTTTGGCTCTAGGGTGATGGGGGATAAGGGGGGGGGGGGGGTCATAGATTCATGTTTCTAGCGCTTATATTGGTTGTTGGTTTAAGCTGATGACATCACACAGGCATGGGGCACATGTATTGGCTGGCTCTAGTCGTTGGGCCGTTTGAAGCTGACGGCATCACACAGACACGCGGGACCTCCATTGGTTGTTTTGAGCTGATGACATCACACAGGCATACGACGCCGCCGAAACGTCTAATGGTCGGCATCGGCTGACGACATCACCCAGATATTGTCTCGCGCTGACGACATCACACAGACGAGACAAGGTCCTGGGGTTCATCCACGGTGGCAGTGCGGCGGCGGCAGCGGCGGCAGCTGTCGCTTTTAGCGCCGCGTCATCCGCCTCCCTCCCGCATATCATTTATCTCCCCTCTCTTCTGAATCCCTCCACTTGTGACTCCGTATGATGAGAGGAACCAGAGGAACTCTACTTCTCAGCACACAGGGGAACCGGCTCCTCCGCTTGTCAAAACACCAGCCGCTCTCCGAAGACAGCGACGATGCGGCAGCGAGCGGCGGCGATGTCGTGGGATGGGGGGTGGTGACAGAGTCTGGTGGGGGGGGGTGGTGACGGGGTGACGGGGTATAGTCTGGAAACCGGCGTGTCGAGCTCACCGCGTGGACTCCAGAGGACTGGAGTCTCTTCGACGGTGTTGACAGCGCGCGTCGCCGCGAGCCTGGCGGTGTGTAAATTGTGCTTTTGAAGTGGCAAGAATAGCGCTGCTCATTTGAATCTCGACTTTTGTGCCGGGCTTTTTCACGCTGTTTTATTGTTTGCTTTTATTATTTATTTATCGTTCTTCATTTTTTTCAGGGGGGGGAGAGATTCTGTCAAGCTCACATCGGTCGGTTAATGGTGTTGAAGGGACGGGGGTTATGCACAGGGCAGACGTGACACTACAGGGTCGCCGCCGGTTGAACAGGAAAGAACAGCGTGGTTTGGTTCTTGAGGAGTGAGTTATTTTGATTGATGTAATTACAGGACATTAATGAGGAGGAGACAATTGCAGGCAGGATGTTGTCTGTGATGTCTAGTAGCAGTTGGTAGCAACAGAGAACATCATGGGTGATCGATTGACGATTGGTTTAGAACTGACACATACATATCATAATGTACCGTGACATAGAAGGAGCGCTGGTTAATAAAAGCAAATCATTTGTAAATATATAATAACGCATCGGAAATAAATACAAATAGTTTTGTCACTCCTCAGTCCTTGACTACTGCAGGTCAGCATGTCTGTTGAAAGGTTTCACGCCGCCTACAATAACCACATCATTAACCTTCCAGCTTAATCAACCATATATACAAGTGTCTTCACATTAAAAGTATTCAATGTGAAGGGTAAGTTAGGTTAATAAAGTACAGCCGTACTTTCCCTCTACTAAGGGTGGATATTTTGGACTATGCGCCCTCCCATCATATTCCACCTCCTGTATCATCTTCCTGCAGGTACAGAGCCGGTTTAATTACCTTATTTCCTGTACCTCATTTCAAGTCGTGTTTGGTTAGCGCTTACCCATCCCCCCTCCTCGCTTCCCTCTGATGTCATCATCACACGTTTATATTAAAGGTAGTAATGAATTTCTGTTCACACACCCACACAGACACACGCACCCTGACACGCATACCCTGACACACACACACACACACACACACACACACACACACAACACACACCCTGACACACACCAAAGCCATAAATAAATGATCAGCGACTCTAAGCTTGTCAAATAACATTTCCACACATTCACAAGCTGCCATATATTTCTATAATCATGTGAGGAGACTGAGACTGAACATTTTAAGGCAAAAGTCGTCATTATATCAATCGTTTTGGTGGAATGACAGTTTGGTAGAACACATACAAGGAATACAAGATCACAAGAAAATGTACAAATGGTAAAAAAAAAAAATGTAAATGCGAGCTTAAATCTGACACGAAGTGAATGACAGCGAAGACATGAAAGGAATAGGAGAGTGGTTTCCGATGAAAGCAGGAACGCGTTGTGCCGACGTGAGTGTAGTCGTGTTGTACGAACAACAGTAGTTATGTTGTTATGTAGGCCGCTATTGTTGTGTCCTCTGGCACGGCTCTGATATTCCTCCAGTATTTCATACATTTTATACAGCCTCTTGAATGCTTCCCATAAACACTGTTGTAGCTCCGCTCAGCGCCCGCCTGTCTGGGAACCACAAGTGCTGTCTAGGGAGAGTGAGGAGCACACACTCCCGCTCTCTCTTACTTGCAGACACACACACACACGCTTCATCTTACACACACACGCACGCGTGCTCTCTCTTAGCTATACACACACACACTTCATCTTACACATACACACACACACACGCTCTCTCTTAGCTATACACACACACGCTCTCTCTTAGCTACACACACACGCTTCATCTTACACACACACGCACGCTCGCTCTTAGCTAACACACACACACACCTATGGACAGACACACTCTCTGTCTTACTTACAGAAACACACTCTTCCTCTCACACACACACACACACACACACAAACCCGTCATGCCCAGGTAAAACACACACACACACACGTCTGTTTTATTGGGTTAGTTAGTCATCATCAGTGGTACCACTCTGTGTGTGTTTGTGTTTGTTTGTGTGTGTGTGTGTGTGTGTGTGTGTGTGTGTGTGTGTGTGTGTGTGTGTGTGTGTGTGTGTGTGTGTGTGTGTGTGATGTTTATTTTGTTAAGTCCCCATATGTACACATTAATATGCAGACAACACACTGGAAAACACACACACAAACGTAATTACACTGAGGTAAATGCACGCACACATGTGCACACACACACACACACACAGAGAACCCCCCAGGAGTTGGGACAGGGGAGGCGGGGGGGCTGACAGTAATGGTTGACGGGAGCACAGCTTCTTGGTCACTGCTATAGTTTAAGCTCCCTCCTCCTCCTCCTCCTCCTCCTCCTCCTCCTCCTCCTCCTCCTCACAACTCAACAACACACTGTGCTTTTCAGACAACTGGCCAGCCCTCACTGGGTTGAACCACCCACAGACAAACAGCAATAAACGGCAATAAATCAAATGTGAAATATCAAACTCAAAATTTGAGGATATGGTGACAGACAAGTCAACCACCTGAGTGTTTGCTAATGTGGCAGAACGTTGCCCGCATTATAAGAAGTTGGTGAGAGAAAAAAAAGCTATATTAATATTAATAGAAATAAAAAAGAACATATTTAGCAATAGCCATGAGCTCTATCAGAGGACGCAGGTCTCGGCTCATGTATAATAATGTATAACTTATTAATAATAATATTAAGTATTGGAGATCACAGCCTGACCTAAGAGATCAGCCCTAGTCTGCCCGGTAACAGGGGCCAGCACTACTGTACTTAAGTCCCAGTGGCTCCAGGCGGGGGAACATCCGTCCAATCACACGTCACAGTGCTTATCTACCTCTACCTCGTAACCTTTCCTTCAACCCCCTGCCTTCAAATCCACACACACACACACACACACACACACACACACATACACACAATAACACCACATGCTTCTCAAAAATAGCACCACACGGTACGCATATCACAGTGGTGTGTTACCACATGCACACGCTGCACAATAACACACATGCCACACGCCCACGTTGCACACCACACAATAAAACATGTACACACCCACACACACACACATACACACACACAATAACACCACACATGCTGAAAAATAGCACACCACACACTCAGATACACACACACACACACACTCTCTGATTCCTGATGCTCCCATCTGAAATATAGATAAGCAAAGAAAATGTAATAAATAAAAAAAAGAGGAAGATAAGCAGCCAGACGTCTGGCGAAGCAGCCATGTTAAAATAACGATGTCACCGGACACACGGCCGTACATCTCCACGCTCGGACACCATCGACGCTAATCTGTGTTCCAGTGAAATGACCTCAGTGGTCCATGGCAGACATGTCAGAGG
The DNA here is from genome assembly GCA_030340625.1 of Merluccius polli. Classification (NCBI taxonomy): domain Eukaryota; kingdom Metazoa; phylum Chordata; class Actinopteri; order Gadiformes; family Merlucciidae; genus Merluccius; species Merluccius polli. Next base: position 20,873 of record JAOPHQ010000641.1, read on the forward strand.
TCAGGGGTCAGGGTCTAGACAACAGTATTGTTCTTATTATTCCGATTATTATGTTTGGACGACTGGCAGAGAGAGAAAAAACCCACAGAATTATGCCTCCCTCTTCTCTGGTTCTCATTAAAAAAAGGTTTTTACTTGAAGCTAACATGAAGGCCAACTTTATTTGGCCTTCACTCATTACGTACAGCCCTGCCAAATATAAAGACCAGTCTCTAGCGTACACGCCTCGACTTACACACACACACACACACACACACCCACACTGACAGTGTACAGGGACCTTGTGTCCCGGTGGTCTACTGACTCTGCTTAAAGCCGGGCTTCTCCTCTGTTGCTTCTCCTAATTCCCTCTCTCTCTCTCTCTCTCTCTCTCTCTCTCTCTCTCTCTCTCTCCTTCTCTCTTTCTCTTTCTCTCTCTCTCTCTCTCCCTGCGCCTCTCTCTCTCTCTCGCCCTGTGCTGTCACTCACTGTATTCCCCTGCTATTTGCATGATTTCTCACCTTGTGACCTTGAGTGTCTGAGACATGTGTTTGTCTGTGTGTGTGTGTGTGTGTGCGTGTGTATGTGTATTCCATATATGTGTGTGTGTGCCTGCGTGTGTTTGTGTGTGTGTGTGTGTGTGTGTGTGTGTGCGCGTATGTGTGCCTGTGTGTGTGTGTTTGTGTGTGTGTGCATGTGTGCGTATGTGTGTGTGTGTCTGCATGTGTTTGTGTGTTTGTGTGTGTTTGTGTGTTTGTGTATGTGTGTGCGTATGTGTGTGTGTGTGCACGTGTGTGCCTGCGTGGATAAGCCGGGAGACGCCGCTGGTCCTCATGCTTTCTTTGTGAGTCTAAACAACATGTTATTGTTATTCCAGGAGTGGCACAGGGGCACAACCTGAGCAGGTCACACTTAAGCCCAAAGCACACGGCGCATGAATATTTCGGTTCATATTTGTCGCGCAGCACAAACAAGAATCCCACTGAACTCGAATCATATTGTTTTAACGGAGCAGAGCACACACAGTGTGTGAGTGTAGCGCGGGCTGTGTATGTTTTCCTGCTTTAAATAGAGCTCAAGTCTGGCCTGGGTACTGCTTGTTTTTACTTTCGCTTTGCTCCACTCATAAAACCCCGGGAAACCCAGGAGGTGTTAGATTCGGCGTTAGATTCGGGCGGATACGTCGGCCTCTCGTGATTGGTTCGGGAACATCGAACCCCCCTCCCCCACGGAAATCAGTAAGAGCGGAGGCGACGTCGAAGTCTACTTCGGACATGAAAAGTCAAAAAACACATCCCGCAGGTGTCCATCTCCCACACACAGAACAACACACACACTAAAACATCGCCTCCTCGCCATCGACCGCTATCGACCCCCCCGGTTGTCCTGAGAGCTTCATGTGGCACTGACCTCACTCTGGTCAATACCAACAGCCCTTTTACCCTTTTTATAACATGCACTTTATGAAGAAAAGTAGACACAGGATCATTATATCATCGCATGCATGCCATTTGGCGGATGCTTTTATCCGTCGCACAATACGCTGAGTGCATACATTCTGAGCGTGAGGCGACCCCAGTGGGAAGGTGATAAGCGAGACAAGATAAATGCAACACAAACCATTTTGTGTAGACACGTTAAAATGCGTATAAGAAAAACAGAGTAAAAAGCATAAAAGACTTGAAAAGACTTGACTTGTCGTGAATCATTTGTGGAGAAAAAAATAAATGAACATGACAAGAGTAGAGTCGCTGTTAGTGCACACCCACCTAGGGAGGGGGGGATGATGGAGGTGTGTGTGTGGGTGTGTGTGTGTATGTCTGTGTCTGAAAAACGAGGTGTGTGTTTGAAGGAGTGCGGTGAAGTCTGAGAGACGGGTTGGATTGAGCTCGGGGCCCTAAATGGCTTTCTCAAGAGCCGTCTGGCCCCGCCCTCTCCATCCATCTTTCTGTCCCCCTCCCTCCCGCCCTCCTTTTCTCCCCCTTTCTGTGGGGCTACGCTCTCCTTCTCTCAGTCCATTCCTTTCCGACTTGGCTTCCACTCTACATCCATCTTTCCTTCCCTCCTTCCCCCTTTTCATGTCCTTTCTCTCTCAATTTGCTCTAAGCTATATAGTCCCTCGCCCTCATTCTCTCTCTCTCTCTGTCTCTCTTTTCCCTCTCCGCCCCACTCGCCCGCTCCCTCTCTCTCTCCTCTATTATTATGGTCTGTAATGAAATGTGGAGTGTGCGGGCCGGGGCCCGAGTAAACCAGTAAAACGTATTAGTGTGTAAATGCAGAAAAAAGTAATGAGAAACCACTCAGGCCAGTATGGACCTCAGGACCTGGCTGTTGTCTTCAGTGTGTGTGTGTGTGTGTGTGTGTATTACAATGAAAGGTGTGTGTGTGCACAAACTACACACAGTGCCATGGATCCTGCACATTATATGTTAACTGTGTGTGTGTGTGTGTGTGTGTGTGTGTGTGTGTGTGTGTGTGTGTTCGTGTGTGCGCGTGTGTGCGTGTGTGTGTGTGTGTGTGCGTGCACAAATGACACTGACACAGCACTTGTGTCTAGCCTGTTAAGTGCATATGTAAAGAGAGCAGAGCCCAGGGGACGAGGGGATGGGTGCTCCCCTGTCCTCTGCCGGAAGCCTGTCCTGCATCCGTTGGGGTCCCAAGACCCAGACCCGCCGGGACCAAAGCCTAGCAGGACCCCGGTCCCACCGGGACTCAATAACTCATAACCCGATCGGGCTAACATCGGGCTCATCGCACCAGTGTGGTGTTAGATGTAATGACTCCGTGGGTCACACCATCCTCCCCCCCACACACAGACACCAGCCGCCTCAGTCTGCACTGAGAGGATCGATGTTTTAAAGACCCTTTAGATCTCTCTCTCTCTCTCTCTCTCTCCCTCTCTCTCTCACAGCAGGGGAGTATATCCCTTCTTACTTCCTCATATCCCTGCTCTCTGTCGCTCACTAATTCTGTGTAATTTACCAGTAAGAGTTATCCATATAAATGACCCCAGCCGCCAGCGCACTAATAAGAAGTAGCACACTAGTCTGCCCGTACGTGCCTGAGTGTGCGTCGCGTCTATGTGTGTTGCTGGTGTGTGTGTGCAAAGGATGTGTGTGTGCTGCTAGTATAGGGGGTGTGTGGCTGGCGTGTGTGTGTGTGTGTGTGTGTGCTTGACTGAGCTGCATCATTACATCTGTGGCCTGCAGGGCTTTCCGAGGGAGAAGGAAAAGTCAGCCTGCTTCCTTCTAGTAAATACTTTCATCCCTCTCTCTGCCTCCCTCCCTCTCTCTCTCCCCCATCTGTCTCTCCCTCTCCTCCTCCCATCGATTCTCTCTCTCTTGCTCCCTCCTTCCGTCTCCCCCGGCTGGCTCTCTTACCCTCCCATCACCTACCTCTCTCTCCCACCCACCTTCCCTCTCTCCCCCTCCCATCATGTCTCTCCCCCACCCTCCCTCTCTCCCCCATCTCTCTCTCTCTCTCTCTCTCTCTCTCCCACCCACCTTCCCTCTCTCCCCCTCCCATCATGTCTCTCCCCCACCCTCCCTCTCTACCCCATCTCTCTCTCTCCCACCCTTCCTCTCTCCCCATCTCTGTCTCTCTCTCTCCCACCCTCCATCTCTCATTTATATTTAAAAGTAAAAAAGTAACTTCTAACATTGTGCTTATCTCTCTATGCCTCTCTCCATCTCATAACAGTCTCTCTCTCTCTCTCTCTCTCTTTTGCTCTCTCTCATATTTCATATTTAAGATGTGCGTTATAACATAGTGTGCTATCTCTATCTCTCTCTAGACCTGCTGCCCATGTCGGTGGAGAGTGTGTTCATCTTCCAGGAGGCAAGCGAGGGCGAGCCCAGTGCGCCCGTCCCCGCCTACGATGCCATCGTGGTCGAACAGTGGACCGTCATTGATGTGAGTCGCTGCTTTGCCATTTTGCATGTGTGTGTGTGTGTGTGTGTGTGTGTGAACCAGTTCAAGGCAAAAGTGGCAACAGTAATGGTTGGTAAGCGGTTGTTCTGTGATGCATGGGCAGTCCCAACATACAGGATATCCTAGTGGTTGGTAAATCAAGTCCCTTTGTCAAAGTCTTTTAAATCACCACACCCACACACATACACACACACGCACACACACACACACACACACACAAATCTGCCATCTCTCAATTTATGTTGCACGCGTCCGGGCGGTGGTGTTATCACACGCCGGTGTTATCTGCAGACGAACAAGCCCTTATCTGCTCTGTGATTATCGTCTTCGCTTGGCCCGCGTTTAAATCTACAAATTGATTTCTGTCTGTGGCTTCTGAGGGCCCTTCTGCTGTCATGCAGCCTTAGTGCATGCGCACCAGTGAATTACTGCACGCAGCGTCTCTCTGTGGAAACGGGTGCATGTGAATGCGTAGCCGTGTGTGCGACGGTGGCCAAATGTGCATCTTTGTGTGTGTGTGCGTGTGTGTGTGTGCTTGTGCGTGTTTTCTGATGCTATCTCTGTAATCGAATTCAGACTTTGCGGCCCCCGGGCCGTCCGAGTGTGAAAAGAGACTTTTGTCCCCGCTAAACGCGTCCGCGCCGGGCCCCAGCCTGGCCGGGACCGCAGGAAAAGAGAACCCGAGGGCTCATCCCGAGCCCCTGAAATGAAAAGAAAATTCACTTTATGCAGCTTAATGGATTCCAGGACACTTTCATCACTGCTGAACATCAAACGAATCGGGCCACCGCAAAACCGCGAAAGAGATCCCATCAAACCCCCTTTTTAAGCATATGATTTCATCAATAAATAGAAAAGTTTGCCGGCCACACACACAGCACCGGGACAAGATTGCGGCTCATTCTTCGCCGCTCTTACACTGCACTGAAATTGATATGCTCAGCGCCGCGTGGGTCTGCTGTCCTTTTGGTGTGTTGGGATAGTGACACTAAGAACGGAAAGACACCACAATAATGCGGGATATTGATTGCTTTGGGTTTGGCTTGTGTCTCTATATTCTTCCTCCTCCTCTCCCCAGTGTTTAGGTCCCAACCCAGACAGGTGGTTGGATTTATGAAGCTCAGACAACAGCAAAACAAGCTGCTTCGCTGAGTAGGCAATCAATAACATTGTGCGCCACGCAGACGGCTTGGAACAGCTACAAAGGGCGGTCTACGGCATACAAAAGAAACTAACCAGTTATTTTTGGTCCTTCTTCTTTTTGATTACCTCGCAGCTAATCTTGGGATTTGCATACAAAAAGGGGGCCACTGCTTTTCCTTTCCCCCCCCCGTACATAAAACCCTGACATCTATATCAACAGGTGCTCTTTGAATGGGAGAACAGGGATGAGTTGGGGACTAGGTGCTTCGTCTTTTTTTTTGTGTGCAACAAATGACAATGCGCCATTTCGGTTCACAAGTGAACCGTCACTCAAAAATTGTCAATCTTAAATGAATGCAAATTATAGGCAGAGTTAAAATGGAAATGTGGAGAGAGGAACTAAAACAGGTGTCTCATGATGACCAATTAGAAAGGTTGACAATTAAAAAAAAACGTAGCAGGACTAAATGACAACCCACCAAAAGTTGGAGGCAATGGCAAGACAGTACCACACAATAAAACAATTTAAACAGGTAAATAAACTGCATATGGTGTGACTTGTTGAGGCCATAACATGGTGATATGGTTGAATACCCTGAGTCACTTCTCTTTCAAAGAGTTTCAGAGTTTCAGCATAACTTAATAATCCTAAAACGCCCTTAACTGAACTCACAATGAAATCTGCAATTTCAATCTTTGACTTTCCAATGAACTCAAACTAAACAATGGCAACTTCCGATATATAAACACACACACACAATTTTAGTGATTGAGTAAACATCTTCATCCATGACCGTGTTGAAACTTGTAGGGAACCCAGGTCCCTACAAGAAGGACCTGGGACCAGAGGTTGGGCGTCATGGCGCAGGTCTGCTAGCCATCCAGGAGGTTCATTCATTCAAACACACGCCAGACACGCTGCACTAAATCCTTTATCGACGTTGCTTCAGCACAACTCAATACAGCCTTTCTCTAAACGCACCCGTCCGATTGATCTCTCATTGGATGATGTCATTAAAGTCGACCACAATGGCCATTCGCGACGGATGTCCGAAACAAACAAAAAAAAGGTTTATGAGTGCGGTAAAAGAGCACGAAACGATATAACCAAACTAAATGGAGGATGAAGGCCATGGAGGGGCAGCCTCCGTGAAGACGGCCCTGGTCGCCTCTCTCCTCTCCTGTTGTGGAGACAAAACAAATCAATGGCAGCCTTGGAGCGAACGGACCCTTCCCGCTCTGTTTTCATTGAGCTTTACGGGAACGGGAAGAATAACAACAAAACTCCCGAACAAATAGGGTTGTTCTTCAGAACTGTTCTACAGAACTGCATAGGGTCGTTCTTCAGAACCGTTCTACAGAACCGCATAGGGTCGTTCTTCAGAACCGTTCTATAGAACTGCATAGGGTCGTTCTTCAGAACCGTTCTACAGAACCGCACAGGGTTGTTCTTCAGAACCGTTCTACAGAACTGCATAGTGTTGTTCTTCAGAACTGTTCTACAGAACCGCACAGGATCGTTCTTCAGAACCGTTCTACAGAACTGCATAGGGTCGTTCTTCAGAACTGTTCTACAGAACCGCACAGGATCGTTCTTCAGAACTGTTCTACAGAACTGCATTGCGTGCTCACCAGGAGCTGAGTGGCCCTGGCCCTCGATGCAGCTATCCATTACCGAGGGCCAAAGTACATTCGAAGAACAAAAAAGGAGGTTATGAGCAGTGTGTCGCGTGTAGTGTGTAGCGTGTAGTGTAGCCTGTAGCGTGTAGTGTGTAGTGTAGCCTGTAGTGTGTAGTGTGCAGCATGTAGCGTGTAGTGTGTAGCATAAGGCTTGGGTAAGGGTCCGTATTTTAAAATGACGAGAAGGCAACTCGTGGGAGCAGTATGTGTGCGCTTGTATGAATTTTACGGTGCGGTTCTTAGTGGAGTGAACATTGTGAATCCTGCGATGTGGCTTACGACCACAAAAACGGATTAATAATCATCCGACTGGCCACATATAGGTTGTATGTAAAATATATCTAAAATCGCACCAAAATAAGAACAGCTTTCAATGTAGGAGTCACACAAAGAGGACATAAATCACCTTGGCAGCAGTATTTCTCTTTTTATTGAAAGGCTTGGCGTTTGATAACTCCTCCACTGAATTCATGACTAATAAAACGGCGGTGTGATATATAATTCAGAGTGAGCGGGCGCGCGGGACCGCCTCTGTGTGACACGGCTTGTGAACTGACGCAGTAGAGATTCTCCTCGCTCCTCTAATCATAACCGCTGGGTAGGCAGCAGAACGACAAGGTATCGATGTGAGGGGTTCGGTCTCCACTAGAATGAAATGATTACGTTTAGGTATTATGTTTCAGGATGGTTAAGTTTAGGCATAAGGTTATAAATATGAAGTTCAAAATGGTTAAATTTGGTGATTAAGGCTGGTTAAGTTTAGTTAGGTTAAGGTATTTGATGGATGGTTAGATGTATGCATTAGAGTTAAGTTAGACTCTGGTGGAGAGCAATGCATCAGCAGTACAAGTCTGTCTCAACATACTTGTCGCTTTATAAGTTTGGCATTTTTAACTCACTGCTGAATGTTTTAAAGCAGGTAGAAGCCACCCCTTACAGATAGCAGCGACCTTTCTAGAAGCTGAGCCCCTGAGCCTACTGAACCGCTACCGGATGCGTTCTCCAATAAAAGATTGTGGCCATGCTACTAGCCTTTAGGGCATGAAATAAAACCAAAACTACAAAATATGAAACCACCCCCTGAAGAAATAAAATCCTAAATTAGCATATAAGTTTTTCTAATGATGATGATTGCACTAGTTAAATGTTTTTGTTCATGGGGAAATTATGCTTTGTAATTATTCTGATTATGCTGTGAAAATTATATTTTGTAATGGCAATGATTGCAATGGTTAAACAGGTGTGTTGATAGGGAAATTATATTTTTGTAACTGTGATGATTACACAGGTTAAAGTTTTGTAAAAAAAAATGCTGTTAGAAGAAGTCGTTAACCTACTAAGTGCATTTTAATCTGCATGATTTAGGCATTTAGACGCTAATTTGATGCCACCACATGAATCCATTTGATCTGAACCCCTCCCCCCCCGCCCCGACACCCCCACCCCATCTTGACCATTACACAAAACACAATGAAACAGTTTTTAAAATAAATTAACAAACTAAATTCATAGAAATTCATAAAACATAAGACGTCTGCTGCGGCAGATGAGAAATCCCTACCGGTCGCTTTTCCATGGAATCCAATTTGAGGGTAAAAACCTCCAGAGCCCCAGTGGGCCAGGGGAGCTTAGCGGTGCCCACATTGTTGTCACGTCTTCCCACAAGTCATCAGTGGCCCCTGGCTCTGAAGAGCCGGCCCTTCGCCTGTGCCTCCAGAAACTAAATCACGTCCGCCGTGAGATTAGGGGCTCTGCATTGCAGTGCCGGCATGACGGTAAAGGAATATTTTATGAAGCAACGTCCAAACATAGATAGGGGACATCTCAAGCGTGATTCCCGTGTGTGTGTGTGTGAGATACTGATGTATGTACCCTCCTCTGTGTGAGAGAGAGAATGGGACAGGGTGACACAGAGGTCAAAGTTTAAGCCTATATTTCAGTACTGATATCTCACACCGCCTCCCGGCTGAGGAGAGAGAGCGAGGGAAGTGCGACCCCAGATACAGGCGACTCCCTCCCCAGAGGGAGAGAATATGTCTCGCTGCCAGTGATGCTGATAACAAGGGCTGACTCTGAGCCGTTTTGGCTCTTGGCAGCTGTTTAGGAGGTGAGGTGATAGCCAAAAACACTTGGCTGGCAAACGCTTGACAAGTGCTTTGAAGTTTGAAGCGACAGGGGCGGTGAGATAGCTCAGCTAGGGTGTTGGACACCCAGGCAGAAGATTCAGTGTTTAAACCTCAGTGTCCCCCGGGCTACTTGTAAGGATCGCTGAGCAAGCTGTGTCTCACCCCCTACCTCCTCCCCAAGGACCTGTCTCTGTGTTCATTGTCTAACCCCTACCTGCTCCCTAAGGACCTGTCTCTGGATCACTTTTACTCTCCTAGATCCCCCTGGCC
>JAOPHQ010000641.1:35000-96271 GCA_030340625.1 Merluccius polli
AGTGTGTGCGAGGGTGGGGTGGGGGGTGGGGGGGGCGGTTGTCCTTGTCCCTTTGAATTGCCAGGAAGCCGTCTGGCAGAGCCGACAGCCGGAGAAGTGTCTCGGTGGCTGAATGGTGGGCGGGAACACCGGGGGTAATGGGAAGAGGAGAACGCCACACTGGCGTTGGATTGGTTCAGATGGCGAATCGCCCCCACGCCACCCCCCCCCCCCCCCCCCCATAACACAAACATACACTTTTTATTTGTTATTTTTTCTGCCAGAGCAGTCTCTGTCTCCATGTGATGTGGATGGAGGGAAGATTTGTGGCGGGCTGCGGAGTGCGTTGTGTGCCGCCATCATAAACTAAACCGCCGTTCTTCATTTTGAGCGGCAAACGGCTTAACTTGTGACTGCAGCTTTTCTATTGAGTGTGGGATTCAGTGTGTGTGTTTGTATGAACATGTGAGAAAGAGTGTGTGCATGCGTGTGTGTGTGTGTGTGTGTGTGTGTGTGTGTGTGTGTGTGTGTGTGAAAGCACGAGGCAGAGCGTGTGTGTGTGTATGAGCACATGAGGAAGAGTGAGAGAGAGAGATACATACATTTGCATGAGCGTGCACAAACACAACACGCATACAATTGCGTGCCGGTTATCGAACAGAGCTTCTCCCTAATGGTAAAGAAAAGTGCCTCCTTTTAAACTATGCAGGAAGCAGAGGAGTGAGAGGGAGAAACTACAGGGAAGGAAATAAGGGAAGGATGAATATTAAAGCCATCAAAGATCAGTGCCGACGCATGCACGCACACACATACACACACACCTTGACGACGCCTTGTTAGCGGGAGAACAGGGTTATTGTTCGGTGTGCGGGTGTGTGTGTGTGCGTGTGTGCGTGTCAAGAGATGAGTAAAAAAGAAGTGTGCAAAAGACACCACACGCATGCGAGACAGGAAGCCCACTCAAACCTGAGTCTGTTTCCTGCCACGATTAATCCGTCAAGCGTATAGTACTCATGTGGATTATTCTCTTTCACAGCAAACAGCGTAGTCTGTACACTGTACAGCTTGCACCGATTCTCAGAGCTTTCACAAGAACCAAAATGCATGTGGCAGACACCTCCCATGCAGACACACACAAAAATCACACCCACACACAAACACACACCCACACACAACTCAGAGGTGTCCATTCGACGGTTGGCCTCCTTGAGTGTAGCAATCACAACAAGGCGGTCGTCTCCTGCTGAGGTTAGCCAGTGTCAAGGATCGCCCCGGTTAGAGCTCAGACTGCATCAGCAGCCGTTCAGCACGGAGGAGTCAGGGGAAGTCAATTGGCCCCAGAGAGCCCCAAGCAGTATGAACATCGGTCGCTCGTGACCCCAGCCCCGTTCTCCCCTCACCTGCATGAAGATCGCAGTGCAGTTGTATGCATCTGAAAGCGTGGAACGACGCTACAACGGCCCTTTCTAATCGTATAAGAATCAAGCATGTGTGTTTAACCCCCGTTCCTTTTCTGTCCATTGCTGAGCAAATTCATGAAAAAAAAAAAATGCAAATGAAAAACCAAATGTTGATCTCCAGATTTGCAGATTAACTCAATTTCCGGTATTTGTTTTTCCTTCTTCCCTACGTTTATCTTGCGTCGGTCCCCTCCTTTCTTTCCCATGTTCCTCTGGGTTTCCTGTCCTCCGCCCCGGCTCTGCCAGCGATGGAAGTCTGTCTACCAAACAGATTGTTTTCCTGCAGAGGCCCGTCCTGAGCAGAAAGAAGAGGGAGCCCAAGGTAGGTGACCTCGCATTCCTCTCCTTGTTGCTCTTGGCCGAGGGACGGCGGAGGGGCTGGAGGTGGAGGGGTGGAGGACTACTCTCTGCACTTCCTTCCCACCCGAGCGAGTCTTATCTGCCGTTCAGTCATCTAGTACAGTGGTTCCCAACACACGATCCCCACCAGAATTTCAAGGCACACAAGGCGCAGTGACTAAATATCGTATCCTGTCGAAATCGGCAGCATATGCAAACACGCCAATTTCGATTTTGGTTAAAAAGTGAAGCTTTAATTCGAACACTATGAGATTGAGAAAAATGTGTTTGAGAGTTTGAGGAATGAGGGGGTCATCCCCATGATTACGACCCACGGCAACTTTGTGATACTTTTTTTAAGCTAGCACCGTCATTGTGTATTAGCGCTATAATGAGCGATGTATATGAAAGGGCGTTACACTATGTGTCCGAGAAATGTAACCCTCTCTCGGACGCGGCCATCAACATCAACCTGCTGCACAGACAGCGTTCAACACCTCCACACGCACCTCGTCGGCGGTGTCCCTTCATCGTGGCGTTGAAGTACCCGAAAATAACGCAACTTTGAGTTCGGAGCAGAGCAGAGCGTTCACAAACTGGACGGCGGAGACTGGCAAAAACATAGGATTTTACACCTGTTTTCCTTTAAATGAAGGTCTTATTTTAGTAACAGTGACGACATGGCGTAGATTACTATGTTGAACATCATATATTACATATTACGTTGTATATTAAATCATATATGTAATATGTCAAAAAGACCTCACGTGATGGCGACAACCCCAGAGTCTCAACATTTGTTTCCGCAGCGAAGTGAAAATGTATATAGTGTTCCCCGTGACCCCGATTTAAATTGCCTGGGTGATACGCTCAAACACTAATGGGCCTACTGGGAATGGCGAGGAGAAAAATATTGTCTCTCTCTGCCATTAAGTTCAGTGCACACAACGTCCTTGCGCGATCTTGGCCGGTAAAGAAAATATTTGTTGCCTGAAATACATGAAAAAAAAAACACCAACACATATTGGACCAAAAAAAAGACATTTGTTCATAATGACTTCGGGGCCTGGAAAACAACAATAATAATAGCCTGCCTTAGAATGACCTTCTGTCTACGCATTAGCGAGAGCCATTTCAATTAGTTTGTTATCCATGGGTAATATTAAATCCACTGTGATCCATTCTTAATTAAGTCTGCGCATACGTACACCCAAATGGCCGGCAGCACATTGACCAAATGACCGCACATTCCACACAAACACATTAAAGTCTCTACTTTACCATTTATACTCTTCTCTCTTCCCAGAAACTGATCTTCAAGTCCCGGAGCAAGACGAACAAGAAGTGCATGAAGGAGGCTACATCAGCAAAGAACAAGAAGAAGAACAAAGCCGGAGCAGCGACAGAGGAGAAGGCTCTGGAAGATCCTAAGATCCTCGAGGAGGACGGCGACAAGAAGGTGACATGGGCGGACGCAAACCAAGATGGTGGCGCTGGCACAACCGAGGAGCCGGACCAGGAGAGAGAGACGGGGGCGGGGAAGGGGGAAGAAGAGGAAGAAGGTGGAAGGATGGACGATGAGGTCAAAGTGTCCGTAGAGAAGACGGGCAAGCGGGAGGATGGAGGAGATGTTGAGATGGAGCACAAGGAAGGAAGAGAAAACGGCAAAGAAGAAGAAGAAGAAGAGGAGAAAATGGAGGCGGAAAAGGAGGAGAACAAGGAAACCCTACAGGACAGTGGGGAAGCGCATAGAAACGAGGAGCCATTGGAAAACGGAGAGGTCCCCTCGGACGTGGAAAACGCTAACAAGAGAGCAGCGGACAGACATGAGAGAGCGGTGGAGGCGGTGGTGGTCGTAAACGGGCTGCAAGAGGAAAAGGAGACGGACGACGGCTACGTGGAGCTCACCACCAAACAGCCGGAGACCACAGAGGGAGCCACCACCAGAGAACCTTTGGCAGAGGCCAAACCGACCAATCAGAGCCCAGAAGGAGCTCAGCAAACCGTCCCTGGCAGCCAATGAAAGTTATTCCCCCGTCCTACCTCTTAAACCCACCCTATATCTGGAGAACAGGTTGAAGCCCTGCAACGTAATCCCCCCCCCCCCCCCCCCCCCCCCCCCCCGCCGCCCAATCCTCAAAGTCATTGTCCCAACACCGCCGTTGTGTCCTTCAACTTGCTCAACACACAAGTATCCCCACAATCCGCCACGCGTAGCCCCAGAACCGATGTCCTTTCCACGACCCTTCGAGCTCACAGCGTTACACATACTGAATGTACCCAAGAGAATAAGCAACCGTTGATGAACCGCTGGTGAAAATAGAGGCCGAATGTAAACCGAAAACCGATGACAGTTAACAATGACGGTTAAGCGTGCAACAAGGCGGCACAAGTCCTCAGAAGAACGTCGTAAAGAAGACCTAAAATCAAACCCGGTCCCGTGAGCGAACGTCCCCCCGCGCGTGGGGATGAACCACAGCGGTGGCGCAGAAGGAGTTGGGTTGGAGGTGCGAGAGGGCTCTGGAGAAGAAGATGGCGCTAGATGTTCGATGCGACAGGCAATCCAAAGTGAAGCGAAGCTACGTTCCCGCTTAGCTCAAGGCTAGGTGCAGCAAAGTGGGACCATACACCCCCCCCCCATCCCCAACCGATAATCAGTTTGCTGTGTGTTGTGCTTGGCTCACCTCGCATTAAGAATGTTTCCGGTCAAACCGAGTGAGATCAAGATGTGATGAAAACACGTCAGAATGAATGTGGTGCGTGGAAAGGATATGGGGTTTTTTTGTACCCTTTTTTTCATGACGTTTCCGATCAATGCGAGAGAGAGAGCGAGAGCGAAAGCGATTGATAGAGAGAGAGAGAGAGAGAGAGAGAGAGAGAGAAAGAGAGAGAAAGAGAGAGAAAGAGAGAGAGAGAGAGAGAAAGCCACAGATGGTGGATGTGAGAGAGAGAGAGAGAGCGAGAAAGGAGTCGGGGACAATGAAAGCATTGAGTTTTGTGAGCGAGAGCACGGCATTAGGCGGTTCTATAAAAGAAAATGAAAAGGCCAATTTAAAAATAACGGCAGTTTATATATCGCATTGCATCTCAACATCTATTTGATTATTTTGTCCACAGCTTGTTAAGCACCTCTTAATAGCCATCATTTCTGACAATAACAGAGCCATAATGTGATGTTTCCCTGCATCGTGTTGCTTTCCATTTTAAAAGGATGTCGACATTGACGCCATGAAGCTCTCATTAGCCTGCTAATGGCTTTTGTCGATGGGGTATCTGTCAGAAATCATACATTTATAATAGGGGTCACGTATGGGAGGGGATCAACGGTGGGTATTGACAGCAAATCGCCGCTCAAATCAATGGTTGGACAATCCAAACACAAATGCTTCAGTTCTGGGTACAGATATATTTCAACCACACTGCCAAGGAAAATACATGTTACTTTGTTACATCTACCCACTTCAATTTTATTGTTTCTTCTTTTAATACGTTGTATGACTTTTTTTTTCTTTTTTTTATTGCACTTGAAAATATGCTTTTTATTTTGGAATTGAAGTTATTGCTTTTACCAGTGATACAAGTTTCATTATGGATTGGAACTGAAAACTGTGACCAAATGAGCCCAATTACTGTAGCTACTATCAACTGCCACAACTCACCATGGTTAAATATGTACACACGTCATTTCCTTAAAAGGCACGACAGAAAGTTAAGTATTATTTGTTCTAGTCAGACATAGAGTATTGTGTTGATATTTTAAAGGTATGTTTAATCGTTTCCTGATAAATGAAGGTTTGAGAAAAAAAAAACTTTTTGAATCTAAGGTAATCCCTGTGTTTGTCTATATGCATTTAAGAAGGTTTTTTCCATATTTCAGATGAGTACCATGTCTATGATTTTTATTGTGAATGTTCTGCTTTTCAGTTGAATCTGTCAAGCGACCACTGTGACAGAGTTTGAACGTCTGAAGGAAGAAGGTTCAGCGCTGCCTGCGCCATTTCTGCTCAAAACATACACATTTCCGACGGCCTGTACCTATAGATATACCTCCCCAAGGGCGGTTCCAGGTTTGAACTGGGGGGTGGGGGGGGGGGGGGGGGGTTGACCCCCACCAACATATGCTCTCCGTCCCCCCCGCCCTGCTAGAAGGACGAAGAAAGACGAAATCCTGTGTGTGGGTGTGAGGTCATCGCTAATGGCAGACGAGGTCAGGGGTCATGGTTAAAATCAGAGTGGATTTTTCCACAGCTGTAGACCAGGGGGTTTTGTGCTGGCACAACGTATAACCACTCTTGATATGCAGTGAAAATAGGAGCTCATGTCGTAATATATAATTCTGTGGTATTTTATCGTATGTTTATTTTTCTCTGCGTGTGTGTTTGCTTTGGGATATTTCCGCTGTAATAAGCACTTATTTTGTCTTTGACACATATTTCTGCCTCTCGCGGCACAGCTGGGAAACAGTGTGACTTGTCAGATTCCATCAGTTTGGCTAGTTTTTTTTATTTTGTTGGGAGACTACAACAAATATGAATTATGGAAGGCAATATCAAAAGACCCCTTCCAACAGCTGCAGTAATCATTATGGATAACCCCCCCCCCCCTCCTGCATCTCGGATCAGGTTATTTCCTCAGATTTAATCATGTTTTTCATTTTTCTCAGGAGTCAAGATAACGGTCATCTCTCTTCATGAATATGAATACATTGCTATCAGTATTCTGCCTTACGTACGAGCGAGTCGGGACAAAAGCCTGCTGTGGAGTTTCATATCTTGTGGCGCATATTCTGACATTTATTCCCCTTTGACATTTAGCTTTAGGAAGGGGAAAAAAATAAAGCGTTTGGGAAAATGAGCAAATCAGGAGGTCATGATACTCAATGCAAGCCCATTTCCTCTGTTGTAGCAGCTTTTTTTCTGTCCCCTTGCATTCGGGTTTTGGTGTCCAACAGAAAGGGACGGAGGCGACCTTAACCCCACCATAACGTAAAGAATCAGGGGTCAGAGCCCAGCTGTCCCGGCACCTTCAACGCGTTTCCTACCTTAGGTCACGATGTCCGGGGTTCCCGTCTCTCAATGCTGATTGGCTAGCGTGGCCGTCCAATGAGAACGATCCAGAGGGAGTCTGGGAGGCTGGAGTCATTATTTTGTCTTGTTTCAAAAAAGAAAAAACAAACAATGGAAATATGTTCAAATTTAAACAGTTGAGGTTGGAGACGTTTAAACTTCAACGTCCCTTTGAGCGCAGAGCTATGCCGTGACTAATGCTTCAGCTACGTATACAACCGCAACCATGTACTCTTTCATGTAAAACACATATTATACAGTTAACCGTTGTGTGTAAACATCGTCTCTGAGCCTGAATAGATGAGCTGGTGCAATTGTTCTCGGTAACGCTGTACAACAACGCAATGGTGGACTTCACATGTGTGTCTGTGTGTCTAGAAGTGACAGAAAACATAATATCGTAGGACAGTTTGGGGTTGTTTTTTTCCTCGTGGTGAGTCGCTTACGCCCGCCGACGGCCGATACGGGACATGTATTCTTAAGATCTGCCTCAGTAGTTTCCTTCAGCTCGGCTGCCATCTTCAATGTGGAGTATCTTTGATCATGGTCCGCTGCGGCCACGTGTTCCCAGTGCGTCTGTCATCGAGGAAGAAAATAAATATTATTTTATCTTCATCCACCATGACTGTGTCCACCTTCCCATTGATATCATGACATCTGTACAATTTGTATATTATAAATTGATTTATATTTAATGTCTACACGTGGCTCTCGTCTTTTCTTATCTAAAGGGTTACAACACACACACACACATACACAAGGTTGCCAATCATGTCTACCTTGTTCGTATTTACGTTTTGATCAAAAATTCCCTGCATTGGTCTGTATTGTTTTTCACTTTTGGTTATTAGCGAATATGTTAGGTAAAATCATTAAAAAACCTGCGGGGCGCTTGGTCTTCATCTAGTGCATCAAAGACCCAGGGCGTGTTTGGGATTAATCAAACAGAAAGTGTTCAGGGAGATGCTTTCCACCACCCCCCCCCCCCTTCCAGGGCCCTTTGTTAAGGCGCCCTCCTCGTTGCCTTTGAAATGGAAAAGTAATTTCCAAGAGCAAATGACGGCTTCACTTCATAAAGCAAAGTAAAAGAGCCCTCTAATTCGATAGAGCGGGCCTGCGCCAGCAGTGATGGCCCTTGGGGAGAATCAAATTATTGTTTCCATCAAGAGAATATTGGTTTCCAGAAAGAAAGGGAAAAAATGAAAAAGGAAAAAAACGGAAGGGGGAAAAAAATAGTTCTGCTCCATCTGGTTATTGCCTTCATTACCATGGAAACGGTGCACTGTATCATATTCGCGGTGATTTCATACATCAACGCGATAGGCCATACCGCTCGGTAGCCGAGAGCCCGCCACCGCCGTGTCTGCGGGCCTATGCATCAATGTGCCCCCGACGGACCCACCCCTCCGTATGACCCCCAAGGGTCACATGGACCCACCCCTCTGTATGACCCTTGGGGGTCATACAGAGGGGGTGGGTCCGTATGACCCTTGGGGGTCATACGCATGACCCTTGGGGTCTCAGTGATCACGTAAACGTGACGTATGACATACGCAAACCACCTCATATTTACAGGCCGAGGTAACGCAGTGTACTCTAGGAGGGGAGCCGGCGAGCCCCAAACCCTGCGGCAGTGTCTCCTCCGCGGTCATTAACGGTACAGGACTCCGAGTCCAAGCCAAAACCAAACCGCCCCGGTCATTAGAAGCGCTTGGATTACAGCAGGCGGATAACGACGTGGCGCTAAGCTCATCAGAAACACCACGTATCTGCCAGCAGCCCGGATATTAAACTTACCGACCGGGGCGGTATAGTGAACTGAAATTTCATTTTGGAGCTTTTTTTACAATGAGGGCCCATTGGGTTAACGGTTTAACTACTGCTGACAACTGCACCATTTAAACAATTAAGTCCCCCCTCTTTTTGAATTAAGGAAGAGGGTTTTCTTCACTGCTGATGGTACACTGCTGAGACCAGGAGGTGGTCAATTCAACACAGCCAACATTATCCTCAGGGTTTCTATGGGGGAATTAATTGCATTAGTCGCACACTTTCTAATCTACAGGTGTGATGTAGAAGCCTCTGTGTGTGTGTGTGTGTGTGTGTGTGTGTGTGTGTATCTCTAGTCCAGCGGTTGGCCTACATGCACCGCGTCACCACCGTCACATCACCGCCATCTAGTGGCGACGCCGGGAATCACGTGGGCGGTGGGCCCCTCACGGCGTCTAAACGTCCGTCTAAACACGCGCCTTCAACGAAACGACGGACGCACTTTACAGCAAAGTGCAAACAAACACACACACACACACACACACACACACACACAAAAAAGCCACTTCAGTTGAGCCATTTCGAACCGTAAACCCCCACACACACACACCACCTCCACTACCACCACACACACACCACCACCACCATATCTACTGTGAACATCTCGCCTCAGCACAAATCCCATTCATAGAAACACGTACGGTGAATTAAATTAGGCAGCCATGTAATCTCTGTGTCTTGATGAAAATATCTTGGGGGGGAAGACCATTGAATCAGTGTGTCCACCACCTTGTCAGATTAATACGCCGCCGCCTCGTCCGTTTAATTAACTCAATCATATTTGCGAGTGCAAAAAAATCAGCACCTTATCAAGCCTCGTCAGGCTCTGAAGTGTACGTTAATTAACTCCTCGTCGTCCCCTTAATTACCTTTAGGCTTCCTAAGTGCTTGCGTCAGCGGCTGCGCACTAGCGATGATGAATCGGCTGAGGAGCGCTGATTGGTTCGTCAGACAGGAAGTGAAAGAACGCGCGGCCCTTGAGGCTCGCGCGCTGATCCCCGGGAAGGCCGCGGTCAACTCTTGACTTTTAGCAGCTAAGTATTAAGAAAAACGCTGCAATAAAAAAAAACTGTTAGAAAATGAGGATGGAGTTACCATGGAGACGTCGTTGAGCGAGAAAATACGGTGGAGTTTGCTGACGACAATTTGATTTTGGTTTTGGTTTCTGTAGCCGGCTTTATAGCGCCTCTCCAAAGTGTCGATGGCATGACCGACGACGACGACGCTCAGAAACCGTTAGCTAAGACGACTCCTGTTGTGCTTGCAAAACTTCACATTTCAAAAAAAAATGGGGTTTATTGTTTTCTATAGTTTATGTGGGAGTTTTCATCTGATGATGAATATGAATGTGAAGATTAGCTTTATTGCCTAAACTCCAGTAGGCTATCAGCTATCGCAGAGCCACAATAAGCCACCACCGTCATTTTTAATGTTGAGATTTTATTGCATCAAACATCATCAAAAATGTAATAGTTTCAATGAGCTGGTTATGGGTAGCCCTCCAGTTCCAGTTTGTGGTGCTCAGGAGGACATCAAGTGGTCAGTGTGCTTCACACCTGCAGTCAATCACTGGGAACAAAAACACAAAGTAGAAAAATAAGCATTAGAAACATTGTTTATACGTGAAAATCATTTGGTTTCTTTATATTGGGACTGTCCTTAGTATTTATTACAGCAATGCACATTAATACAAAAAAAAACAAAATAACTAGAAGTAGAATCCAGGTTAACTCCCACTAGCTGTCACAACAACCACCACCGCCACACAGAGAAAAAAAAATGTAAATAAAGAGCTGTTTCATGGGTTCACCCCCCCCCCCCCCCCCCCCATCCTTTCCTCCCATCCTCTGACCTGCTGGGGCCGGTCGCAGCAGAAGAAGCGCACGTCGTTGAGGCTGGAGTCGTCCAGGCCGTACTGGTAACCCTCCATCTTGGTCTGGATGCCGCAGATGCCTCCCTTGTGACACTCGGGGCTCCAGAGGCTGTACTCTCCCCAGGTCGCGCCGGGCCCCTCCATCACAGGGTGACTGCTGCAGCGGAAGCGGATGTTGTTGGCGGCCGTGTCGTCGCCGAACATACCCTGGTGGGGCTCCACCCGCAGCTGGAAGGAGGTGAGCACCCCCCGCGGGCAGTACTGGGGCTGGGACCAATCTCCGTAGCTGTAGGGGAGTGTAGTCGTCGTTAGGGGGGGGTCGGATCCCCGGTGTCTGCAGTCTAGGCATCCTTGAGCCAGATAAGCCCTAACCCCTGCCTGCTCCTTAATGACATCAATATCTGAATACACGGAAAGTCACTTTGGATAAAGGCATCAGCTAAATTCTGCCAAAAATTATCGTAAATATAAATACGTATAGACAACATTTACATAGTGCCTTTTTAAACACTTGCTACTTGCAGAGCTTCTAAGATGTCCATGCACGCATTCATGCATGCACTCCATTATACACACTTGTTCATTCATACAATCACACACACACACACACACAGGTTGAGCTCAGGTGGTTTTCTCAGGGATGCAGAAACGGGAGGTGGAAGTTGAAGGAGTACAGAGAATAGAGAGAGGGGAGAGAGGAAGAGAGAGAGGAGGGAGAATGAGTGAAAGACACTGGGTGGAAGCCAGGTTTGTAAAAATAATTTCAAGGCCCTGGGTTAAACCCTGGCAGAAACAACCTCCTTATCTCACAGTGGGAGCAAGACGGCTGCCTGCCAATCAGTATTTGTTTACTCTTGGATACACCTGGGTTCAGCCAGCGCTTTCCCATTCAGAATGGAAACAAAGACCTGGTGCAGTTACAGATATGATCACAGTGAAAGTGATTTTATTGGACAAAAGAAGTCTGTATGTTAGGCTAGGTGCTGGATATGAAATGACTGCTCATGAACCTGTTTTGTATCTTATGCGTTATTTTAGAAAGCACTACAGTTATTCTTACAGTTCAATGGAGAAGATAAACCAGATAAAGCCAAACTACATACAGTAGTGTCTTATCTTTTATTTAACTACACGGTTTGAGAGAGAGAGAGAGTACTCACAAGCCCACATGGGACTCGATGGAGTACATGAAGCTGCGGTCTTCGTCGCGGGCACAGATGAGGCGGACTCCATTGAGGGCAGTGTCATCGAGAGCGTACTGGTTGGACTCCACCTGGCCAATCACAGACCAGCTGTTATGTTCCCCACAGATGTGACCTCTGTCAGATCAACTGATGGTTGGTTTACTATATTTCTTCCAAGCAGCCTATTGGCCACCCGGCACCCTCAAGTGGCTTTGGCCACTTTTGATTGAGCGCTAGGTATTTCTATGATGACTACTTTCCAGTACTTCACCTTACAACTAGTGAAGGCTGTGAAGAATTTACTAGTCTTAAACTTCCCAAAAAAAACTTTTGTTTTTGTCAAAAGATGTGTAAAAACATAAAACAAAATGGGAAGTGCCATGATTGATCAACTGTGGTTCTAAAAAGCACCTTACTAGTACCTTGGATAATAATGTGATGAATTAACAAGTCATCCTAATCTCATTTGCTAAAACTCATCTACTAAAATTCATCCTAAACTCAACTACTAAAACTCATCCTAAACTCGTCCTAAACTCAACTGCTAAAACTAATCCTGAACTTGTCTAGTAAAACTCCATCCTAAACTCCATCCTAAACTCAACTACTAAAACTCATCCTAAATGAATTTACTAAAACTCATTCTAAACTCATCCTACTAACTACTGCGCTGGGTTACCCGGATGCTGAAGCCCACAGCGAAGAAGGTGTCGGGACACATCTCAGGCCACATCCATTTCCCAAACTTCTCTCCGTTGGGCACGTTGATAACAGAGGAGTAGTTCCTGCTGTTGAACTCCTGCCTGGCGTGCTGGATGGGCACCTCCTTGCACCAGCCAGACAACACCAGCGCCAGGGACGCCACCGCAGCAAAAAACAAGTAGCCCATGGTCGGAGCAGGTCTGCACACAATCTGCTAGAGAGAGAGGTGTGGAGCGATGGAGGTGGGACTCTTATAAGTAACTCCTGGGGTGTGTTCCAAACCTTTTCCCATACTACTCCTTCCTATTGCTCGTTCACTACTACCGTTTCCCGCCAAAATTATCGCAGATATGGAGGTTTTTTCAAGTAGGCGATTGACTCCTTTCCCATTGCCAGAAGACAGTGACTTTAAATGTGTCACAAGTCACGAACGCGCCGGAAAACAGGGTTAGTAAACAGCAGAAAGCAGCATGGAGGCCAGTGAAAATGTTACGGTGCTTACTTCTTCTTTTTTATGTTACTTATTCCGTTTCTCTGACACTCTGCTAGTGTTGCATCTTGCGTGGTAAAAGAACAAAATGGCCATTGCATGTTGTTCATGTTGTCTATTTACGCGCAAATTGAGTTGTCAATGAATGCCGATTGTAACCTTTCCCACTAAAGACAAAAGCCAGATGTTAGTGGGCGTCAGTGGGTTTTTTGTCCAGTGGGAAAGGGGCTTATGACATTGTGGAAATGAGACAAGCTGAGGTGCTTGGGCATCATGAAAGGCAACAACGGCTGTTGATCACAACTTTCAGACTTGCTTAATATGCATGAATGTCTCATCTCTAAAGCACTTTCTGTTTTGCATACACTAGAGTATCCTCCGTCCGAAGCTGCTACACAGGCCGTTTTGGGTTGCTCCTCTATATGGTACAATATTGATTGAGGAAATGAAGGTGAATTGGGAGGGAAGGGAATTGCTATAAAATGACTGACGGAATGCGGCCGTGGGTTGAGAGGAGGGGCCATCGCTCCGATTCTGATCAATAATTTACAGAAAAAATACAAGTGGCATGGGAAGGAACAGATGTTAGGCAGGGGAGAGTGTGTGCTGCACACACATGCACACGGTTATCAGCTTGTGCATCCATCTCTACCGTTTAATTTTAAACTCGTAGCCCACCCTCCACTCCACCTGCTCTGGACGACTCCCCCGAGGGGAATTTTCCGTAACCGCCACGTGTGAATTATCTGGGAATTATTAATAGATCGAATCTAGGCGCATATCTAAGAAGCTCTCATAGCAGGACTTTCAAGTACGGAAAAGTTGTGATAGTCAAGGCTACTTGAGTTTAGAGAGCCATCTGCAATGTGTAGTTGCACTCTTTCACTCTACCATCCCTGGAAGGAGGGCTCCCTCTTCTGGTTTCCTTCTCAAGGTTTCTTCCCTCTTGGTTTGGAGAGTTATCCTTATCCTCCTTATCCTTTAGGGTTAGGGGGTGTTGTGGGGGCCTGTAAATCCCTTTGAGATATACAAGGGCTATAAAAATACCATTTACTTGACTTGGTTGCTGCAATGTGTATTTCAATGACAATGATAGCAACTAAGATATTACATTGTTTCAGTTTAAGTACATACACGGTTTGCTAACCCTGGGGAAAGCAAATGAAAAAGTTGATATTTAGTTTTACAAAAACTATGTAGGTGATGTGAACATATTTTCACGATGTTCTGTATTTGAGTGTGCAACGTTAATATAAAACATTAATTTACCTGATACGAAACACTGCTGCCACCTGCTGGTGAAAAATACAGCCACAGGTTTTTTCTTCCTAACCGCCAAAACAAACAATGTTTTGCAAATCATTTTCAACAAAACTCACCATTCACAAAGGACATAAGGACAAACATTTAACAAATATGTAACAATTAGCATACCGTACATTCACAAAAAGTCAACTAGCTAAGAGACTAAGGGTAGTTTATCTGCCTTATCACAATATTGATAAATATTGGTCATTTCCTTTTATTTAAAACCTTGAAATCATTTTTATAAAAGCAATGTCCAAATATTAAAAAACAAAATACTTTGTTTTGAGATTTTCACCTCGAAGCAAGCACTTCAATTAACACATCTCGGTTGTCCCACATATTAAAGACATACAGAAAAGAAACCAAACTCAAGGCTTTTCTACAAGAGATTATTTTAATATACAGAGTTTTTGAAGGAAAGTGATGCGTCTGAGAGGTGGCCATCTATCAACCACCGACTAGAAAAGCTCTTGAGGAAAACAAAAGGACAGTATGAACACTGATAGCAGACACACTTCAAAAACAGCAACACATAGTGCAAGTATATATACAAGTATAGTATCTTTTAGGGAACATTCAACGATAGATATATATATATATATATATATCTTTTCTTTACAATGCAGGGTCTATAAGGTGTTTGTGCGTAGTTCCGGACTCCAACCAGTGAAGCTGCTGTGCTGCCTTTCTGACGAGCGTCAAGCGTTCAAAAACAAACATTCCAGAAATAAAGTTTCAACATTTTAAGTGCACTAATGTATTATTTATAAAGTACTTTACACAAAAAAAAAAATCGGATCATATAAATATATATGTATAAGTTAAACTGTCTACAGTACTTTCTGATAGATACAGCACTATATATACTTTTAAGTGACAAAACAGAAGCACAAGGAGTTACATCTTCTGATTAAAGCAGTTTCAGAGCAAAAGTTCGCCATGGGAATGTGAAGAAAATGGCGAAATAACGATTTGTTTAGGATTGCTTTTTAAGACGACAAAAGAGAAAAAGGTGTGCATTTAATGTACTGAACTGCGATCAATAATACTGTCTTCATAAATAGTGATGAGTGATGACATCGATTGCTTTTTTTTAAAATCGAAACAACAAAAGTTGCTTACACTGCACCCCAAGTTCTACAGAACCACTGTATCTTTTTTTTAACACCAAAAGCCCAATGGGGGTAGCATTTAAAATAAAAAATAAAAACTATACAAGCAGGATATTTACTGCCAAACAATGTCTAGAAATAAGCAGGAAGGACAAAGGAAAATGTAACCAAAAAAAAAAAAAGAAAATCGGCCTGAAATAATTTTCACCAAAACAAGGCAAGGAACGACTAAATCTCTCCCCAAGGCTTCCTTTGATTGGCTGTTTTGCTGCTCCACACCACAGAGATGATTGATGGACAGATCCAAGCTCCAATGAGGGCACTGCCAAACTGCTTTCAAACTAGCCGCCAACAGATGTTGGGGACAATGTCATGGGGTGGGTTTGGAGTGGAGTACGGCTCCGACTCTGAGGGTATTCACAACATCATCTCCTGCTTTGATGAGAGCACAATAAAAGTCTTCTTTATAAAAGAAACACTTATACGTCTATATACACACGCACACAGGAAAAGGGAGGGAGAACCAAGGCATGTTGTGTTTTGGGGTTCCTACGATTCTACATACACAATTCTTAGTTTCATACCTGCCTCCAAACTCCCTCCCCCACCAACATCCTGTTCACGACAGCCCTCTTGGCGTTTTCCAGCTAAGGTGTGCCACAAGGCTGTCGTCTGGGCCCACTACTATGTCAGGGTGCACCGTGTGTCCTGGGCCAGCCCATGTCCCTGAGTGTTCTTGGGGGGGGGGGGGGGGGGGGGGGGCGTTTGTGTGAGAGTCCCCACTGGGGCGACAGCCACATCCTCAACCCGAGTCGGAGTCACTGGTGTCTGAAGAAGACGAAGAGGACGAAGATGACGAGGAATCCGAGCTGGAGCTGCTGCCACTGAGGCGCGACGGCTGGGCGTGGGGCTCCACGTTGCTCGGCTTCTCCGCTGAAACAAAGAATAGACGGAGGCCAAAGTGAAACGTAAATCTAGAGACGAAAGGCCTACGTACTATAAAGCTATTTATAGTGAGAAATGTTCCAAACAAAGTGCATCCACACGCACATTTACACAGGTAGTTGTTGGAAGGGAAAAGCATGTGTTACCCTTGGGTTTGGCAGGCTTCTTGCCAGAATTGAGCTGTCCGCTAACATCCTGAAGTCTCCTCTCCAGCTCCTGCCTCTTCTCCAGGGTCAGCTCCTCTTTGGACTTGCCGCCACTCGCCTTCTTGGCTGTTAAAGGGAAAAAAAAGCGTTTGTCAACACGCTGGACTTAACATCCCCTACAGACAGTCAGACACAGAGCGAGGCGACAGGGTTTGGTCTATGCTCCTAGCCATGTTTAGTCTAGGAGCATAGACCACTGCAACACACACACACACACACACACACACACACACACACACACACACACACACACACACACACACACACACACACACACACACACACACACACACACACACACACACACACACACACACACACACACAGCGAGTTTCTTCAAGACGCTGCACAGCTTAACCTGCTCTATGTATCAGACGTTCAGGATGAGTCACATGGTGACGTAGTGCAAATTAATGGAAGAGGCAGAGACTAGCCTGGGGCTATCTTAATGGACTCGCATGTTAGCGTAGTTAACATGCCAGTTAGTGTGGGGCTTGCATGATAGCCTGGTTAACCGGGCACCAATCTTGGATGCAGTAATCCTACTTTGTTGTAGCAGAACTTCTGGGGGGAGACGGCACAGAGCCTGGGCCAGAAACCAAAAACTGAAAGGGGCGGAGTTACACCCTGTTTCCTGAGATATTCTACCTATGAATTTCTCTTAGAAACCCATTTGCTCGAGTGGATGAAGCTTTCAAGAGGGGATTTTAATAAGCGTATTTCTACAGTGGCCCATCTACACGGTGTTGATTTGCAACCGTTACAAACCTTTTAACAGTTTACTAGAGCTCACCAATTACACTCTTACAGACTGGCATGTTAGTGTGGTTAGCCTGGTCTAGCCTAATATAGGGCTTGCATGTTAGCGTATTTAGCCTGGGGCTAGCTTACTGTAGGGCTTGCGTGGCTTCTTCCTCAGACACGTCATGACGTAGCGCTCCAGCTCCTTCAGCGTAGACGGCTTAAGCGTCTCAAAGTCGATCTCTATCTCCTCGGGGTTGGTGTCCCTCAGGGAGGGCTCCCGGGCCTGGATGATGTGCACTACCCGACCCAGCTTCTCTCCCGGCAGCTTGTTGATGTCCAGGCTCAGCTGGCGCTTCTCGTCGTACGACATGGGCACGATCTCCTCCTCCTCCTCCGAGTCGTAGTGGGGGAGCATGGAGGAGGCCGGCGGCGGGGGAAAGAAGGCCTTCTTAGCGGTCCTGAGGAGGAGCAGTGCAGAGAAAGACCTCAGTTCTACATGAATACCCTGTTGTATAGCAAGTAAACAATTGTCTTTGATGTACTACCTTTGCTTCTCAAGTTTTTCTTTTTATCATTACAGCTGTGTTTTTTGATTACCCATGCTTCTTCTAATTTGTACTAAAGTCATAGACGACACTTGCCTCGTAAGAATTCCACTGTACAGAATGGCATACATATTATGCATATTTGATATGCATGTTATGCACATTTGATTCAACTCTAATCCTGGATAAGGGAGCAATTGGATTCAGATTACTTTGAGAGTAATCGCATTACTTTACGTACTTGCTGTTCTTGTTGCTCTTCTTGCCCGGGCCCCTCTTCCCCACCGTGGGGGCCCCTGCCTTGTTGGACTTGCTTTTTGGTGCTTTACCCGGCATCTTCCACTCCTCCGCCTCCGCTTTCACCTTCCCCCCTCGACTCCTTTTCTCTGGCTTCTTCCTCTTCTTCTTCTCCTTCTTTTCCTTCTTCTCCTTCTTCTTCTTGGGTTTTACCATGGGCCCCTGGGAGAGGGCCGCCAGCTGCTCGTGGACCGCACGCAGCTACCAGGAAAACCAAAGAGTCAACAACTTGTAGAGGTACAGGCAAACGTTAAAACCGAAATGAGGAAAGGCAAATAAAAGTTACCGCTACAACTGTGTCTGGTTCTCTACTGGGTCAAACCTTTTTACCTGCGTGCACACCTGGTCCTGGAGCTCGGCCAATCGGTGCGCTCGCTCCTCCTCGCTGTCGGAGCTGCTCTCGCTCTCCTCGCTCTCCGTGCTGGGCTCACTCTCCGACGAAGAGGAGGAGGACGACGAGGTGGAGGAGGAAGAGGAGGAGGAGGACGATGAAGGGTGGCCGCTCATCGACATGGCGGGATGGTCCACATGGGGCTCGTCTGGCATTTTGGCGAAGCGGAACTCAAACACGTCCTGGTGCGGTAACAAAAATAAAATCAATATGAATAAAACATTCAATACAGTACACAAACTATTGAATCCATCCATATATCTTGCAAATTGGGATGCATCAAATTCATACATGCCCCAATTCATTAAAGTACCTGGATTTAAATATGGCAGTTAATCGAGATTGTTTTCCATGTTACAATGTTTTTATGTTAGTTGACATTCATAGTTTTTATGTAGAGGTTCGTAGAGGGAGCTTTGTCACAAGAATCTCCTTGGTCAATTGATGAGTAACATACTTCACCAATCATAAAAAAATAATACTTTCTCCACAAACCAATATCCTGTTTTAATTAAAACAATACCGTTCACATAACCCAGGCAAGATGCTGAGCTTCAGGTTGTACCTCATCTTTTACAGAGTTTTAACTGATAGACAACAGGACCTAAACACGTCAAATAACCATAACGTATCACAGAGGGATGTACCCACAACATACCTACCAAAAATGTCAGAAAGTATATTAATATACATCTCAACGTCAGCTCATAAACTCTTGGAAAGACAAGATCTAAAGTGGCGTGGTCTGAATCCCTCCCTCCCTCCTCCCCCTTGCCGTTTTGTGAAGTTTGTACTGCCCTCAAAGTCCAAACCTCTAGCTTTCACTTTCCGATGCCTAATGCACACCTTCATAAACCTAGGACTAAATTACGGATTTCTGTTGTCACTTTAAATGGAGCGTTTAAATGGAGACCAACCTGCAGTTTGCGGGCCATTCCCACCACATCGTGGTCGGGGGGGTTGTACTTGTAGCAGTTGGAGAACATGAGTCGGATGTCTGCAGCAAACTGCTGGGCGTCCCTGTACTCCCTGCAGTCCATCTTCCTCTGTGGAAGAGGAGACAAACAATCAGAACACACACACACACACACACACATTTACTTTAACAGGAAGTTATGGAGGACTGAGGAAGTTAGGACGGCCGAGGAATGTTTCATTGTGTTTTGTTAAAACCCGTCTCGCAATAACATCTCTTTAAAAATGTTAAAGAAATAATTTAAAAAGTTAAAGTCAGCGATTCTGGGGAAATATTGCTGATATTAGAACTCAACACCAAAACAAACACTCCCATCAGTCTCCTGTCGGCCCTTCTTTTTCAATTTATGTTCTTCTGGCCGTCTCCTCTTTGGCTGTTTCTCGGCCATCTCTCCTTCTTGACAATGCGTTTAGCATGTTAGCACGTGCCAGATTTACGGTCACTCGCTCCCCCACCGCCCCCCTCTCCCCTCCACTGTGCACAAACCCAGACACCGATTGGCTGGAATGATTCGGTCCGAGCCATTTTGTTTGTTTCCCATTTACAGAGCCCGAGCTGTGTATAAACACCTGACTTTTTGCTGGACCGGCAGGCCAGCACTATATCCGCTACGCTCTGTCACAGAGTGACAGAGCGTAGCACCGTTGGTCGGAGTGAGTGATGACATGATTGTTGTTGTTGTTTCCCCATTGGGCAGCAACAGCCTGCAAACATTTCCTGGCTGCACCTGATTGGACGATGCTTTCAGTTGTGGGCTGTCTGCTTTCAGATTTCAAACCGGACCAACATGATAAATCGAAAAATAATAAAACAAAAAAGCCAAAGACGTGTTACCTTGATGGTGCTGAGGTCCATGGGGTACTTGATGATGTCATGGTAGTCGTGGAGGCCGAGGGCGGTGGCGTCCACGGGCTTGTAAAAGGGCCAGGCGTAGCCGGCGTGCTTCTTGGACAGCATGTCCTTCAGCAGCCCGCTGCAGTAGCGCAGCGGCGGGCTCAGCTTGCCGCGGCGCGCCGGCTGCAGCTGGATGGAGTCCGGCAGGTCCTTCTTGGGGGGCTTGATGGGCCGGCCGCTGCCCACCCTGCGGGCTGCGGCGGCCGCATTCACCATCATGGGTTGGAGCAGGACGGGCCCACAGCCGGGGCCCCGCACCAGGCCCAGGGTGGGGACAGCAGCGTCCATGCTCATGCCCCCCAGGGAGGAGAGTGTGAGCGGTGAGGAGTCGTGGATCTGGCCCCCATGCCCGCCCTTCCCCAGGCCCACCATGCGGGCGCCGGCCGACAGCCCCGCCGGGAGACCCATGGTGGAGGGGGTGGTGGTGTCCGCCTTCCGCTTCACACCCTTCTTCTGCAACGCACACAGAGAGGAGACTTTAGATGTTATGGTAACTGATGTACAGATGGAGAGGGTTGTTACGGTTATGTAAGGTAGACGGGGAGAAGGTTGTTATGGTAGCTGATGTACAGATTGAGAGGGTTGTAATGGTTACGGAGGTACAGACAGGGAGAGGGTTGTTGCGATAACATATGTACGGCAGAGGAAGGTTATAAGAGTGAACACATTAATAATACAATAATAATACAGTAATAATACAACCTTCATTATATGTACAGTAGGTATGTTATAGAAAAGTACAGATGAAAGTATTGTGCCGTCAACATGTACACAACAACAACCCATTCTGGACCTATTCATTTGTTCTCTATATTGATCCGTGGAGAACCAAGATGGGAAATATGTCTAACAACACATTATGAAAATGTTTTCAACAAAAGTGATGGCTGCAGTGAAAACATGAGTGCAGGTTTTAACACGGGCACATCCCTCAGCCAGGCTGCAGTGGCCCCGGTGCGGTACCTTGGTGGTGGGCTGCGTGGGGGGGAGGCCCATGATGGTGGGGGGAGGCAGGTTCTTGGTGAGCACGGTGTGGGGGGAGCAGGCCTGCAGGGACTCTGTGTCCGAGGAGGAGGGGGAGTAGAGCGACTGGGACACCGCAGGGACCTGGTGGGCTCGGGACGCTGAGGGGGAGAGAGTCACATGACCACCTAGTCATTAAGACAGAAGACTTACAGACAGGCTGTCATCCAAAGCCACTTACAGGCGAGGCGGAGAACAATGAACATGCTGTACGACATTTTAAAAATAGGGCTGTCAAAACGTGCAGAGTAGCTTAAGGAATAGGAACTCATGGTTGGTATATTTTGTCAAATCAGAATTGACAAATGTATGATTATCAAGTTAAAAGTCAGGACCACATTGCATAGGATTAGTAGATTAGCATTTAGTTATTCAATATACACGTGAATCAAAGCATTCAAAGCTTTCAGAAACCGGTCATTAAGAAGCAGGTTGGGTATCTCACGCATGCCTACAGGTAGACTGCGAACATTGGGTTTTAACACCCTACTAACTACGAGACAAGCTCCACCCCCAAAACACACAGGAAGCATTAATGTAAGGAAACTGAAACTTTAGGGTCTGCTTTAAGTAAGGCCCACAACCTCTGGCATGAAATGTTCAAGTTGGAGACCCTGTTGAAACAGGTAAGGTACAAATACAACACTTTGGATAGGCCCTAAGCTTTCTCATAATACCCATATGGAAGACACGACTGCACACTTCTACAGACAATTTGGTCACAATAAAGATACTTGCTGTAAAACACAGCAAGTGTTGGCTTGTACTGGATAATCAAGAACATCACATCTGGCCGTCTAGTTATGATGTTGGTCACAGACTCACCACTGGACTTGCGACCTTTTCCCCGGCCCGCCTTGGTGCGCTGGGTGGGGGGTGCGAGCTCTATCTCCTCCTGGGGCATCTGGGCCACCTTCTGGAGGAAGATCTTCTCCAGGGACTGGGCCATCAGAACGATGTCATCCGTGGGCTAAAACCCAGAGCACAGCGGCACGTTAGCATGTAGCTCCTCCACACTACAGCTCACCAACATTAGCATTTAGCTCCTATCCACCATTTACACATCATGGGAGACTGGGCCATCAGAACAATTGTATCAGCGATTCGCTAACTATAATTAGAGCATGGCGTGTTAGCATATAGCCCCTTCACACTTCTATATATACGTGCTGTGTATATATAGAAGTGTGAAGATATTGACGTAATACGAACACAATAGGTAGCTTCAAAGTCATAATTTCCTCGCCTAAAGACTACAATACTTGTGTATTCCGCATTTTTTTAGTTTTCTTGCCTCCATGATTGATTAATGTATTTTTGTACAACAATAGAAGTCAACGCTATAGAAGCAACCATTTGCAAGACAACTGTGCGTATTACCTTGTTGTAGATGTAACAGTTGGTGAACATGGTGTTGAAGTCCTGGATGCACTCGCTGGCGCTGCAGTAGAAGTTGTTCTCCAGCCGCTTCTTGATCGTCCCCATGTCCATCGGCTGCTTGATGATCTTATGGTAGTCCTGGGGGAGGGAGGGAGGGAGAGAGGGTGAGAGGCGGGGAAAAAAAAGGTGGAAAGAGAACGGTAGAGCAGAAGCGATATATAGGGGGAGTGCGGGGTTCGAGGGAGGAGAGGGAGAGAGAGAACATGGAAACATCCAGAGAACTCTCCCTGGGTTGGATGGTTGTTATTATCTCTCCATCAATAACCCCAGGCTCAGAGGCACAGGGGAATCCCTGCACGTCACCTCCATTAGTCACACTGGAGTCAAGAGGAAACACACAGACGCAACAGTAGGAGCATCTAGGGTGTTTAGGTTGCCAGCTTAAAAGGGGGTCTCCAGTGTCAGCAGTGTACCCGTGGATATCCTTGAGCAAGATGTCCCAACCTGCACCTAAATGACATGCATCTACAAATGAATCTGCAAAATGGCACAATGGTCGCTTTAGATAAAAGCGTCCATCCAAATAAATGCATCATTTTTTTGTGTGGTACACGGCGGCCAAAATACAGAACCTCAACACAGCAACCACCACCCCAAATAAATGTCCTCCATTTCAATGAAACCAATTACTTTAGTCATCACATTCCAGACCTTTTCCAAGTCCTGATCCAGCAGACAGTGAACGTGTCTTCCATCACTAGGTGATTCGTTCATACTAATTGTGTTGCATGTGGCAGCTAGCTTTAGCATCAGGGGTATTGCAGTAGTGACACAATGCACTTTTTCCACAGCAATACTGCGATTGTTTTTTATTAGTCTCTGGCAGCCATGTTCATTTACAAACGTCATTATAACATGCATTGCTATATAAACATATACAAGACATATGTATTATGTCATGTATTGCTGCAATGGTTTCCTTGGTTTGTTTTGTTGATGCTTCCAATACTTTTTCAAACCAGGAAAGTAGAAGGACTAAAACGTCAATAATCACGAGTGAGGGAGCGACTTCCAATAAAAATATATCTGTTTTGGATATCGCTTTGTCAAATGTGTTATTCTCAACACATTTATTCTCGTCTTTGTTGCTCTTGTCATATTCTCATTCTTCCTGCTCCGGGGACCGTTTTGGCGTACACCGCTCATAGGAAGGAAGAGAAAGATAATTGCATTGCAGTAGACTGGGATAATGCTAGAATTCATGACCCTCTCTCTGCCTGATTCCCTAGGGAGGTGGGGTTGAGACCCCACCTCCCTAGGCAATCCTTCCAGGTAGGTGGAGACCTCATCCCCCCCCCAGGTAAACCTTGTGTTTTAATTACCGGCAGGTTGAGGCGGTACGCGTCGACGGGCTCGTGGAAGGGCCAGGCGAAGTGGTGCCTCCATAGGCACTTCATCATTGCCTTCTGGAGGAACTGCAGCTGATTGGTGATGCGGCTCGGTCGGCTGGGGTCCCGGACGGGGGGGTGGGGGGCGCCGGCAGGCCCCTGGGGCTGGGAGTGGCCCAGCGACGGGCTCTCGAAGTCCTCATACAGCAGGGAGGGCTTGCGGATGCGCTTGCCCGCGCCGGAGCCACTGTGGGTGTCCATCCCGGACAACCCTAGCAGGGAGCTGGAGGAGCAGGAGATGATGTCAGGGAAATGACTGACACTGGAGAGGAAGATTAGTGATGCATCGATATAATGGGCCAATGCTACATCGTCAAAAATGTGTAATATCAGTATCTAAAGATGGCCAATAAGTTTTTTTGCCATCTTGTGGCTGTGGCTGTGTGTTATGCAATTGATCAGCTTACGAGTGAATATCCTATCGGTCTAGAAATGTTATTCTTGTGGATTCGAGCACTCCTTTTATCATTTAGGCCTACACTTTGACAGTTAGCAGATGCTATCTAAAGTGACGCACATGGGAGTGTGAAAACAATACAAATCAATATTGGAGCAACTATAACAAGCCCAAGTACTGCATGACTAAGTTTTGAAACGTGTGATGAATGAAAATGACATGGCCTTCAATCTGCAGCATTTATAAAGGATGGCACATTTCAGCCCTGGAAACACTTTACAATACATGCCCACTAGGGATGCCACGGCGAGGACCTTTTCACACCGGTTAATATACTTCACACCGGTTACACCGGACATTTTATGCATTTGTGGAGCCCTTACTGCAATCTTTTACATTAGACCAATAGACCTAGATCTTGAACAAAACTAAAGCTTAGAAAGTTGGTTCATTATTATTTTTTTAAGAAAAACAATTGTAAAACGGATGACGGCTTGGCACATATCCAGTGGCGATTTTAGGGTTTTAAAACGGGGTGCAATGGGCTTATGTAAAATAACCGTCAAAAGTCAACAGGCTTTTTAAAATGCACAACACAAATCAACAGAGAAAAAAAAACACACAAATGGACCAAGATCAAGTGCAAGATGCCATACCGAGAAAAACTCAACAAGGCAGCAAAGGAGCGCTACTTCAACAAAATAAAGGAAATGAACGGGCTCGGTCCGTACAAACACAGAGTGGTCAGGGGATCTCAACTAGCTGCCGCAAGTCACATTTCCAGATGTGTTTTTCTGCCTTGTTTGTGGTGTGAAAAAACAAGGAAGACGGTCATAGCCTACCTGGTCACATGGTGGTTTATTATGACGACCGATCGGAATCAACATTACACGACCGGCGCACCCCTAGTGCTGATACATAGAAAATAACTAAACAGGTTTTATTTCTATTTCTAAAAAAACGACGGTGTGGGCAAGTCATGTAATCGGTGTATGCCTGAACACCGGGTAACACCGTGGCAAGCCTAATGCCCACACATTCACAAATCCATCACACAACACACACACACACACACACACACACACACACACACACACACACACACACACACACACACACACACACACACACACACACACACACACACACACACACACACACACACACACACACACACACACACACACACACACACACAGCTCAGCAACCCTCTGTGCAACAGACGGTAATAAAAAAAGGGGAACTACCTGATTGGATGAGGTTTAGACAACCACCGCATGATCGCCGCCCCTACTCAACCACCGGTGTGTGTATGGATGTGGGTGTGTGTGGGGGTGTGTTTCTGCTGGTCTAATTATGTCAGCGTTGACTACTTGGCAACAACATGAGGATATGAACATAAATTATCTTTGGGGAAATTGGTTCTAGTTCTTGTTTTGGATGAGTCTTAAAATGTATACAACAAGATCATTGTTGTGTAGTAAAGATAAAATATGATACATTATGGCTATAACCCAATTGAATGAAATTAACTCCTATTGCATTATATCTTAAACCCTTTACTTAGTTGGAGGCTTGTTTACAACAATCTAATTACGGGTCTTCTTAATGGCAGTTGCATTTGTGACTTCTTTCCCAAATACAATGTATTTTGTGAATTTCAATACATGCATTGTAACAAAGCCCATATGTAGCCTTGTAGCCATTAATAGTCTTTGTGATATTGCAGTTATTCATTACGCCATATAGCAACATAAAGTTTGTTCAGCCATACAAATAAACAGGGTTTCACTAAGGTTGGACAGCCAGCCTCTGACCAACTGCCAAAAATCTGTATTCGACTTGGACAGTTGGTCATTAAAAAATTATGGGCATAGTATCCAATTTTATAACGCTATCGTCAGACATGGTACAAGGAGCCTGAATTTCATATTCTGGCACTGAAGCATTTGTTGTTTGAAGCCCAAACCAAGAAATGAGCTGACATCGTGAATGTCCATTGTCTGTAGTGTGGACATAAACTGCGAACCAATACACCAAATAAAACACACACAAAAACCTGATACTACTGGGTATTTGGTGCACACCTGTAAACACACACACACACACACACACACACACACACACACACACACACACACACACACACACACACACACACACACACACACACACACACACACACACACACACACACACACACACACACACCTTATGGCAACGCCATGGGAACTGGCTTTGTCAGCACCAAATGTGTACACAAATGATGCTTTATTACTAGACGCAATCAGTGTTTACCTCTCAGTTACACCGAGGTACCAGTCTGTTTATTGGTGACAGGCGCTTCTAAAAAATACAATTAACAGGAAACGACTAGGCCTAAAACAGCTAAAATAAACCAGGGTGTATATATTTCAATAGTGTGTTAGTCATAGGAAAATGCAATAAGAATACAATGAGTAAACGCAGATTGTAAAGAAGTGCAGTTGTAGGTCAATATATGCCATCGGATCATACTGTAACCATAACCAATTTCCAAATGTCTCTGGTAAAGTTTCTCACATTGTAAAGTCACGTAAAAACCATTTATTGAAGGTTGCACAGTCCCCTAAACAGGCACTAGTGTGTGTGTGGTCTTTTCACACACACACTAGCTATTCAGAGCTCAAGGACTGGATTTAAATCCATTTAAATCTCACCTCACACTGATTAGGCGGGCATTGATGATGGCCACACTGCACACATGTCCACCCTTAAACCTGCACTATAAGTGTCTCCATTAGCAACCCCTAGTGGCTGGAGCTGCAGTGACAGCCATGGGACACTTTCTACTTCAGCTATATGGATACATGGGGTTTTTTTAATAGAGCAAATATCTGCAGCAGAAAAGCCACACAGTGCAGCTTTAAATCCACATCATGCACCACAACCTCAGCATTAGCAACAGTCCAGCGACTCGTTACCTAGCGACCCGCCCCACCCCCGCCCCCATGGCGACCCCACAAAAAACAACAACAACAAAAACAAGGGGCCAAACCAGCTGGTCATCGCGTGGTGTGGACGCCCCGCCTCCTCCTCCTCCTCCTCCGTTTGTAAACACGAACACGTCAAAACACGTCCCCCGTGGACGGGACCAGACAACCAGGGGGACGGGGGGCATCCAGGTCCCGGTCCCAGTCCCGGCCTATGGTTCAGCACCGTCAACGGTTAAACTGACGGTCAACGGCTTTTTTTAAACCCCCCTGGCTACGCAAACAAGGCGGTGGAAATATATATATTATATATATATTTATATATACACCCCCCCCCCCCCCCCCGTGCAAAACCGTACACAATCGTTGAAAAAAAACGGCAACGGCCAACGGACACAATACGCGGTTCGCCAACCGTTTTGTTTTTTTTTTCCTGCAGCGACAGACAAATGAATGAAGCGGCCGTCGCCGCCGCCGCCGCCGCTACCGACGCCGGCGGACCGTCAAGCAGCACCGACACACACCGACACCGGCACCCCTCGGTGTCCCATACGGGGTGCAGTATTTCATTTCTCCCCGCCCACCACACACCCAGCCAGCCGGGGGGCGACGTCTTTCCCCCCCCGACCCGCCGCCGCCCCCATGCTAGCTAGCGAGAGAGACGGGGTATCTTCCAGTAAAACCTCCCCCCCCCCCCCCCGGAGCTCCGTAACCCAGACTCCCCGCCTCTCGCGTCCCGAACGACGGGTAAAAACGGGTACCTGTCGCGGGCGGGGTTGACCGTCGCTTCCATGGTGGTGGTGATGGGAGGATCCGGGTTTGTTGTTATTGTTGTCCGCGTCGCCCCGGAGCTGAGGAGGCGGGTTTTCTGGTTGGGGGGGGGGGGGGGGGGACGACGACGACAACAACGGCGGCGGCGATGTGCGCTGCGCGGCTCCGCAGCGAAATGGCGCCTTAACGCTTCCGCCAGGCGCTTTATAAACCAACCACGTGTCGCTGCGTAGTATTTCCGGTTGCGTCACGGGCACCGCGGGGTTTCATTGGCTGTGCGTCGGGACGTGGGCGTATTAAAAGCGCCCCCCCCCCTCCTCCTCACGCCCAAAGACTGCAAGAACATCTCGTCCCTTTTTTTTTCTTGTGTTTTATTCTTGCAAATGCACACAAAAATAAAGGTCCATAATGCACCTTTGACGTGGCGTGCGGTTCCTGCTGCAGAGTATTTCATGAGCTGAACTGGGGATTATTGATGTGTACACCTATTGTCCAAATGCATCCCACGTACCGACATGCAATTGCAGCGTTGCTGAGGTGTCGACCGACGCAGCGCAGTCAGTGTGCGGCTTGCTGCATCTTTGAGGCCCCTTACTCGTATGTCCCCACAAGGTTGCATGCTGCACATGCAACCCTGTTTATGGTCATTCGCTTGGATATGAACATCAATCTGGTGCCTCCATAGACTAGGAAATAAGAGTTGATTTAGAGGGATAGGATATAGGAGCCGACCGGCATGTTCAGGGGTATTGAGGTGTGCTGTGACCTGAAGAGGTGGGAACAGGTATTGACCAGGTGAAGAGGTGAAGGTCTTCAGTCTCTCTCTCTCTCTCTCTCTCTCTCTCTCTCTCTCTCTCTCTCTCTCTCTCTCTCTCTCTCTCTCTCTCTCTCTCTCTCTCTCTCTCTCTCTCTCTCTCTCTCTCTCTCTCTCTCTCTCTCTCTCTCTCTCTCTCTCTCTCTCTCTCTCTCTCTCTCTCTCTCTCTCTCTCTCTCTCCCATCTCGCTGGTTCTGTCCTCCTCCTCCTTTGCGCAGACCGGATCCAGGAGCAGTGGGACCGGTAGAGTAGATACGAGATACTGTGGATAACGCTGATGTGGCGCTGATGACGCTGACAACTGACTCACAAACAATACAAAGTCTGGTTTGTAAGACAGCCGTTGCCACGCAACTCCTCACCTTGAGGCTTAAACCTCTCCTCCGCTGGTCTCCCATTGGCTGAGCCCGCTCCCCTTGTGTGATTAGTTTAAATGGATTGCTATGATCAATTTTTTTCCTCCCACCGCTCCCTCATCATAATAGCCTTCTTTGTTTCGCTCTCAAGGTGTGTGTGTCGGGTACCCAGCATGTGTTCTGCAGTTTGGGGCCACGCGACCAGCGGCCCTGAAGCAGACCAGAGTGTGTGCACACACGTCAGTGTGATGTTTTATCAATGGGTCACGCTTTAGGTTGCCATGTCTCTGTCAGCAACCCTCTTTCCGGGTCCATGTTTTTATTTTTCCATTTACAGTCGATGTTATTGGTAACGCAAGGAGTGAACAATTTACCTTCGAACAGAAGACAGAGCAAAAGCTTGTTTTGAATCAAGACCCACACCTCAATATTGTTGCCTACATTGTCACATAACATAACATATTATGCATTATCTCACCTTAAGCGACCTTGCTAATATCAAAACAAAATAACCAGTTTATGATTGAAACATTTTATTGTAAAATTTCAGCAGTAAAATACATTCAAAAAGGCTGGCCAAGCTGCACATTTATTTAAGCAGTATTACAAGACAGGGTGTGCTTTACTGTCATTATTGGCACCACAGTGATGTGCTCAGGAGTTTTGTAAGCGTCACTGAAGCACACCCTCAAGTGCAATACTGCGATTATACAACAGTTACCAACAAAATAAAATATATAATCAAAATGTATTCATATTGTGGGGCAATTCGCTCTCAAAATAAAAAACACTAAACCCTAACCCTTTTCTAGTGTTATCTATATCTGGAAAACAATCAGACACACCGTAGACTCCTACGTAATGAAAACTAGTTTACTATTTCAGCAAGTAGGCCGACCCTTAGCAACGACCCTAGCGACAGAGAAGCTTTCTAGTCCCTGTTAAGTCAGCCAGCCAACTTGATCTCATGCTTTCTAGAGATCGTGGGATTTGCCAAGCTGAATAAATACCACCCATTTTTAATCAGGTTATTGTCGGAGCTTTCTAGTCCTTGTTGAGTTGATTTTTACATCTTTTATTTTGTTGGTGACCGTTATAATTAATTATAACGTATAATTGCAAGCGCCTATCAGTGCTGACAAAGAAATCATCAGGAACCGTTTTGCATCCATCTTGTAGGCTACTGTTTGGATTTAGTGGTACTACAGTTACAATGTTGCCATGGAAATATGTAGAGTTTTTATCAATGCCGGAGTAACATTTAGTGATGAGGCAGCCCGGCTAGGTGAGCTGTCATGCTAATTTGAGCATGGTCTAAATGTCTAGTTGACCAATCAGATTGCTTGGTGGGAGCTATCTGTTGTATAAATTATTAATTTACACTTACAAAAAAAGGCATTTTTACAACAAAGTATTCCACCTTTTAAAGTTCCAAGAAATGTTGACGCCTAATAAGTTATTTCAGTTAAAAAAAAGACACACAATTTACAATGTGTATATAAATACAAAATCCTAAACCTTTAAGATAGAGAAATGGACACGAAAATGAAGATGAATTTAAGCGTAAAGTGTATGAAAAGAATTATATATCACACCTAAACCTAAAAAAAAAACAGACTTTCCAATCAAATTTCCTCTTTCCTCTTTCCTCCTCCTTTCCTTCCTCCTCCTTCTTCCCCTCTCTACCTCCTCCTACTTCTTCTTCTTCTTTCCTCCTCCTCTTCTTCCTCCCCCAACTCCTCCTGTTCCTCTCATTTTCCCCCTCCTCCTACTCTTTCTCCACCTTCCCCACCTACTCCTGCTGGAAGCCCTGGTGGTCTTTGTTGACCAGCTTGGCATAGGCCCCCTTTTGCTGCATCAGCTCCAGGTGGGTTCCCTCCTCGACCACACGGCCCCCCTCCAGCATCAGGATGTGGTCGGCCCGCTCCACGGCACTCATCTTGTTGGAGATTAGCAGCACCGAGCACTGGCTGGTCGGGTCCCTCAGCACCGCCTGCAACACCTGGGTGCAGAGGTCCGCACATGATGAGCGTCCAGCGTTCGCAATAAAGCCAGCCAACTAGACCGGAGATCAGCGCTTTTAAAGCTTTTAATGGTACAGTGCACTGCGTGTAATGATAAGACTGAAATGGGGGCCTTTAAAACTCATAAAACGAGTTTAGGTTTAGAAATTACAAAAAAAAACGCTGACATTTAGATTCCATTGTTCAAACAAAGCTGAAATCTGATTGGATGTGCTTCGAGAGGTCAGCGTCAAGGTTGAAATTGTTTGAACTTTGAGCGCAGCGTCAAGGTGGAGAATATGAGCAGTCCGCTACACCCAGGGTAGCGTCAAGTTAGGTTGTGCTTCAGTGCTCAACTCCATAGAAAGAAAGGGGTCGGCAAATAGCGGTCCACAGGCCACAGCTGGCCCACCAGCAATCATTTTTTAGCCCCCAAGATAATTTCAGAAATGTAAAAATGTGCTATTTAATGCACATTGCATGATTATTAATAATAGCAGCAGTATAGTCTAGTCGTATTTAGGGTACGTAGTGCTATGTGGAGGTTAACCCACCTGATGTTCAGTCTCTGTGTCGAGGTCGCTAGTGGCGTTGTCGAGCACGAGGACCCTGGGCTTGCGGATCAGAGCTCTGGCGATGGCAATCCTCTGCTTCTGACCTCCCGACACCTTGCCCCCCTTCTCCCCCGCATCTAGAGAGAGACACAGACAGAAAGACAGACAGACAGACAGACAGACAGACAGAGCGAGAGAGAGAGAGAGAAAGACAGAAACAGAGACAGAGACAGACGGAGAGAGGGGGAAAGAGAGAGGGAGGGAGAAAGAGCGAAGAGAGTGATCAGTGATTACAACAAAGTGTTGATGTTGTTTTTCAGACAAAATTGAGCCATGAAGGAGACACTCGCCGTTTGTGTGTCTGTGTGAAAAGTTGATTGTTCGAGTGTTTATGTGTCAAAAATAACTTTTAAATTTCAACAATCAATCTTCTGTTATGTTTGTGTCCACTTTGAAAAGCTGGAATTTGACGCTTAAAAGTTAGTGAATAGTAGCGATAGCTACTTTATTTATTTTGGAGTTATCTATGCAGTTTTTTCACGCATTATTATGCTTTGAAATCCTTTGGTTTTACTTCACTGTGAAGCACATTAGGTTTGCTCAAAGGGATCAGACTGGACCTCAGCCCCCAAGTAACATGAATTCCAACAACATATTTCCAAAAAATAAACTTTCTGGATCATAAGCTAAGTAAAGTAAAACACCATGCACTTCAGTATCAGCCAGTGTGGGGTCCTTAAACCTCTGTCAACAATAAACAACGTTATTATAATGATTCCTCAGTCAGTCAGGACTTGCTTCAAGCCACTTCACAACACACCAAGCCCATGTCTAACTCAAGTGGCCTTACCAGCGCCAGGGTTTCAATTCCCACTAAGAATGTATGCACTCACTTTATTGTAAGACGCTTTAGTTAAATATTTGGTTGATATATGATATCATTCGTGGGCCACACCTGTTTGGTATCCACTGGGGAACTTGTTTTTGTTGCTGATGTCGTTGTGGATGGCCGCCATCTTGGCGGCTCTGTACATATCTTCATCGCTGGCGTCCTCAAAGCCGTACTTGATGTTCTCTGAGATGGAGCGGGAAAACAGTATGCACTCCTGGCTCACCACCGAGATCTGGCCAAAAATACACAAAATAATATAAAATGGTCATATAGCCACCGCTATCTATCAGACTTCCCCCTTTGGCACTTACCATTTTAATGAGAATGTAATCTCTGAATGACTCATTGCCATTCTACTTTAAATACATCTATAGTATATGACCCACTACATGCTTGATTGTTTACCAGCATATCCATCCATCCATCTGTGGGTGTGTGTGAGCAAGAGAGAGAGAGAGAGAATGTACAGAACTACAGAGTTGTGTTGTAAAGCGGCACCTTGTCGTGGAGGTACTGGTTCTTGTAGCTGTTCAGAGGTCTTCCGTCCAGCAGGATCTCCCCGGCCTGGGTCTGATAGAAGCGCTCCAGCAGCCGCACGCAGGTGCTCTTCCCCGAGCTGTTGGACCCCACCAGGGCAGTGACCTTTCCGGGATTCATCTTCAGGGACACGTCCTGGGGTGGAGGGAGGAGAGAGAGAAAATCATTTACAGTCATTTATCAAGTAAAAATATCAAATGTTTGATCATTGGTTTGCGTTTCTGTTTCAAACAATCAGCTAATTGAAATGGACTTGAAATGGACAAAAGAAACAGCTCAGCACAGGCATTTTTTAAAAGTGCTCTGTGTGATCGGCCCACAGTGTTTTTGCCTTTTCTGGCGATCCACCTTCCAGAAAAAACATAATCGATCGACAAAGCGACAATGAAAATAGTTTTGAGCTTTAGTCCTAAAACAAAGACCGTGAAACATTCAGACAGACAGACAAACGAGAGCGTGGTATGAAGACGCCGTACCACAAGCACAGGGGCATCCTTGCGAGGGTAGGAAAATTTGACGTTTTTGAACTCCA
Organism: Merluccius polli; assembly: GCA_030340625.1. Taxonomy (NCBI): domain Eukaryota; kingdom Metazoa; phylum Chordata; class Actinopteri; order Gadiformes; family Merlucciidae; genus Merluccius; species Merluccius polli. Next base: position 69,022 of record JAOPHQ010000641.1, read on the forward strand.
CGTGACCCTCCAGATGTTCGGGGGCCAGAGTGCCTTCGGGGGGAATCTGGGGTTTCCGATCCATGATCTCGAAAAGCTTTTCCGAAGCACCGATCGCCTTCCTCACCTCTGGGTAACAACGCATCACAGCCTGAGAAGAGAGAAAAGCTAACATATAAATGAACGCATAACTGCTTAATGTATTGTTATACAGACAATATAGTCTTATTGTCGTAAAATAACTACATAGTTAATAATAAATAACTAAACAAAACACTGGTTTTGAGTCTGTCTAGACCTAAATCAGTGGTTTTGGTTCTGTGTCTGGACCAGAATTGGTGGTTTTGGTTCTGTGTACTTACGCCGACTGCCGAGGCGAACTGGAGCTCATAGAGGACGAAGGACACCAGGTCTCCACTGCTAATGTTGCCCCCGGTTACCAGTGTCCCTCCGTAATAGAGGATAAACACCTTCAGCGCCAGAGTGGTGCTCTAGAGGGGGTACAGGCACAACAGCACTGGTCAGTCATTTAACAGACCCTCCAAAGAGAGCGAAGTGAATTCAGACACATGACAGGTAGGGTTAGTAGGCCATCTTGCTCAAGGACATTGGGGATTGAGTGCCTTTCGGCTGGGAGTCCAACACCCTAACCACTATAGCATTGTGTATGTCCCCACAGGACTAATATACACATAAAACAACTATTATCCTTGAGTATTTTTAATCTCTTCATTTTCAATCTTAATCGTTAAAAATCTACACTCCTTGCAGCTGATTTGTTGAAACATAAGCCAGTCCAAGTTGAAACATAACACTAGTAGTCCAAGTTGAAACATAAGACTAGTGCAAGTTGAAACATAAGACTAGTCCAAGTTGAAACATAAGACTAGTCCAAGTTTAAACATAAGACAAGTCCAAGCTGAAATGTAGGACTAGTCCAAGTTGAAACGTAAGACTACCCCAAGTTGATACTTAAAACTTGTCCAAGTTGAAACATAAGACTAGTCCAACTTTAAACATAAGACAAGTCCAAGTTGAAATGTAGGACTAGTCCAAGTTGAAACATAAGACTAGTCCAAGTTGAAACGTAAGACTATCCTAAGTTGAAACATAAGACTATTCCAAGTTGAAACATAAGACTAGTCCAAGTTTAAACATAAGACGAGTCCAAGTTGAAACATAAGACAAGTCCAAGTTGAAACATAGGACTAGTCCAAGTTGAAACATAAGACTAGTCCAAGTTGAAACATAAGACCAGTCCAAGTTGAAACATAAGACCAGTCCAAGTTGAAACATAAGACTACTCCAAGTTGAAACATAGGACTAGTCCATAATGGGCTCCAAAAGGACCCACAGTTCTTGCATTGGGCTTTTCCTCCCAACTCACATTATTGGCCCAGGTGGAGGCAGCATAGGCAAATGCTTCCCGTTTGTTCAGGGCATAGATGTCGTCCAGACGCTGCTCATAGCGCTTGATCTCGCCGTCCTCGTTGGCGAAGCTCTGCACCGTCTTTATGTTGGAGAATGTCTCAGTGGCGACCTGGTTGGCCCGGGCAATGCACTCCTGGACCTTTTTAGCAACAGACTGAAGGGAAAAGCAGGTGATGAGTCTGAAGAGTATTTATAGGTGCACCTATAAATTGTCTGAATCATCCAACGCGGATGATTGTTGTCATTTGAACCATACAACACGGGCAGGATGTGTTTTTAACAAGGAACATTCACCTCTTCCTCCACAACCTGTTCTCAGAGCGGGGCTAGGCTACACATTATTTTTGTGGCATTGTTTATGTTATTGATGATGTTGAATAATCAACATCAAACCCAAACAATCAAGAACATTTCAGCATAAGCTGAAGTGTTCTTGATTGTTTGGGTTTCTATTTATTTGATTATTTATTTATTTAGATTATAATTATTTTATTCTTGCTAGTGATGAAGTAAGTATTTACTTGGTGTTTTGTGTTGGCAATGGCTCAACCAGTGCTAAGTGACACAATTGCAGCACAATTGGGTTCACAATTGCAGGAATACAATTATCTGCCTTTGGGAACAAAAATTGTTGGTTTGGGTGGTTTCCCAAAATAATTAAAAACAAAACAGCAAAAACAAACAAACCCAAACTATGAGCAGGGATTCTGCCCAGTATGAGCAGGGCCGACGGACTGCGTGGGAAAGTGCGACAGTCTTGGGGGGGCCCAAGGCAGAGAGGGGGCCCCGCGCAGCAGCCCCCCCCCCCCGCTCAACAATCGCGCGGCAGCACCCCCCCCCCCCCCCCGCTCAACAATCGCGCGGCAGCACCCCCCCCCCCCCCCGCTCAACAATCGCGCGGCAGCACCCCCCCCGCTCAACAATCGAGCGGTAGCACCCCCGCTCAACAATCGCGCGGGGCCCAACAATATTGTCTGTCCCGGGGCCCTCATCGGGGTGCTACGTCCCTGAGTATGAGCATATGAAAGCACAAAACTCAGGGACCCCAGGATAGCGCCTAGAGGAACCCTGTTCCACACCTGAAGAAAGCTTCCGGAGATCTCGGGTATGACCCAGAGGATGGGCAGCATCATGCAGGTCAAGAGGGAGATCTGCCACGACTGGCTGAACATGAAGAAAAGGATGAAGATCAGACGGGCTGTGTACCACATGACCAGACTCAGCTGCTCGCTCAGCGCCTCGCTCATGGTGTTGGTATCCGTGGTGATATGCGACACAATGTCTCCTAGAACAGGATAGATAGTTCAATTTGCATAATACTGCTGAAAGGGAGTTTTTCCTAAATACATAGTAAAGTATTTATACATCTATGGTATCTATACCTGAAATGTATAAATATATCTATATCTTTCAAATCCCACATTTGAAAGTTGAAAGAAGTTGAAAGAAGAAAGAAGTTTTAATATTATGATGATGATGAATTGTTCTGAAAAGCCAAAACAGATAGCTTGAAAAACAAACAAAGCCACAATCACTGATGCATGAAACCATTGCTGCCCATTTTGCTTTTCCAAACATTCTGGGGGTCATTGGTTTGAATCTTCGGCGTACCTGTCGGGGTGTTGTCGAAGTATGCGATCTCCTGCTTAAGCACAGACTGGAAGATCAGGCCCTGCACCGACATGTGAACGCAGCTCATGGTGTGGTTGTACACGAGGTCACACATGAACTCAAGCACCGCACTGAAAGCAAACAAACAAACGTCAATCATGACTTGACAACCACTGCTGTTAGGACTAACAGCACCAGTAGTTAGTAAAACAAGTAAGTACTACTAAGTTATTTTGGAATTTTAGTTCCCACTGGAACCACTTCTGCTAAAAAATGTATGCACTCATGGTATTGCAAGACGCTTTGGACATAAGCGTCCACCAAATGGCATATATTATTATTATTATATATTATTAGTTAGTTTATTTTATTAGTTTGTTGTTATTTACTATAAAAATGTTTAACATTAATTGTTAAACATTTTCCTACATCATAATTGAATTGTTAGAATTATTTGATACTTTTATACACTTTTATTTACTGTAATGTGACGCAATATTATAATTAATAATATTATAATATTATTATAATAAAGTTCTCATTAAATCAGCCTTCATGAGTAAGTTGTTTTTTGTTTCGTTTTAATTTTTTTTTAAATGCTTGCTTGTGCCGATATACAAAACTCCATTCTACTGTTACACGCATTCGGAGACCGTCATTATGCTGGCTTTATGGCCACTACATTAATTCATCTTGCTCAAATATGTTTACAGGGAGGGATTGAACCCAGGACCATAACGGGTCAGAGTCAACACTACAAGTACGATAATATAAGACCATATTCAGGACTATTCGGCCTTGTGAACGCAGTATAGTAGTATACCTGCTGATGGTTATTATTGCCATTATTATGATGGCGTGTGTAAACGCATCTGGCTTCTCTTTATCCATGATCCAGTCTGCCATGTGCCCCGTGTAATGAGGTAACGCCATCTCACCTGAGGGAGACCAAGAGAGACACATTACACACAACACACAACACACAACCGTCTCATTGTCAACGTCTCAGGAACATCTGGCTATGAAACGCATCCATCTTTGTAGTAATCAAGGATAGCCATGTTGTTTTCATGGATACTTGTCTCACCACCTTTATTCCACCATTTCAGTCAAAACCTTGGAGTGGCATCAGATATAAAAGCAGAAGTTTTCAGAGGAAAAAAAGTCCGAGAATAAAGTCACGATCAAATTTATTCTCAAAAGTTTAATTTTAATGTCATCATGAGCAACACAAACACATGTAGCAGGACTAATACCTTTCCATATTTACATCCCATATGAGGACTGAATCACCACACAAATGACAGGTGTAAGGCACCATGTAACACTTACACTTTTTCATAGACACATACCATATGAGGACCTAATCACCACTAACATGAGGACAGAGTGACGAGCACCATCACAAACACATGGACCATGTACCATGTACCACCGCTTCCATAGATACCTACTATATGAAGTCCCCAGAAGCATTACAAACACACTTCCAGATTTTAAAACCATATGAGGACCTAATCATCACCACTAACACACTTCCAGATTTACATACCATGAGGACCGAATCATCACCACTAACACACTTCAAGATGTACTTACCATATGAGGACAAAGAGACCAGCAGCATCACAAACACAAAGCGGGAGGTGTAGGGTAGCATGTATCCCATCAACCTCTTCACGGAGGAGCCAGTGTTCTCCAGCTGGGCATCGCCGCTCCCTTTCTTCTTCTCGAACTGCGAGGACACGTGCCGGTTCCAGTAAAACCAGGCCACCGCCGTGGCAACATAGCCTTGCAACAGCTGCCCCACAACAACAAAGAGGATCATGGGCAACGGGATGGTTAACACATCTTAAATGGCTGGAGGGATGATCGGTTGTTGATGAGCAAATGACCGTCCTTTACTTCTGCTGTGACACCCACATTTCGTATCTGGGACTATCAAAGTATGTCTCTTATGTAATCTTATTATAAAGTTGTTTTTTTAGTGTGAAGAACATGAAATTACACTTCAATAACTTTGATATTCTGCACTTATTTCCTTTGTATTCTAGCAATCGGTTAACTTAGTAATTAGGTGTGCTGGAAACTCATTCTTGTGAAATCCTTACTCTACTGATAGCGGTTTACTGTTGCCCTTTCTCCTCACAAATGTACTTATTGTAAGTCGCTTTGGACAAAAGCTTCTGCTAAATGCACTAAATGTAAATGCAATAAGCAAGGCGTAGACATAAAGGACTTCCATAGATTGTGCAGATAAAAACGTGGTTTTAGTTTCTGTATTGCTGCTGTTTAGATGTGACATTTTAATAGTAAAAAAATCACATTCAAACTCAAAAGTCACACGTTGTTCACCATGTTATATATTAGACACCACATGAACACAACAGTTACAACACATCACCTACCCTCCGCCAGGAGTACCAGCCCCAGAGCTCCTCCGAGGCGGACAAGCCGAGCCCCCACAGGAGACTCACGTACACCGGGCAGTGGAAGCACAGCACCCCGATGGTCTGGAGCCCCTGGAAGCCCCTCACCCACGACGAGCTCCACGACAGCCGCAGGAGGAGCAGGGCGCAGGCTCGGAGGAGCCCGCCGCCCCACAGCGTGAGGTACGGGCGGGCGAGCAGCAGAGGGGACAGGAGGGCCGAGCGGATGGACTGCACCACACACACGTCCACCAGCAAGAAGACAGCCGGGGCCAAGAGACCCGCTTTAATGGACGGCATCCTGCGATGGCGCAGAGAGCAAAGCGAAAGAGTCAAGCGAAAGAGAAAGCACCTGAGAAAGAGAGAAAGAAAGAAATAAAGAGATTCAGAAATGGGGTTCATGGGGTAACCCCATAAACAAAAGTGGTATTAATCATTACACACCGTTTACCGTTTACACATGAGCCTCGTTCAAACCGTTAAAGTTAAAACCGAGGAACCGGTTGTGTCGCCTTTCGAAACCTAAAGTTACCGGTACTTTCCTCCGCGTTTGGCTAGCTATATCGTCGAGTTAAACAGCTAGGTTAACGTGATAAAAAAAAGCACACTTTAAACATATAGACACGCTCCTCCATCCAGCTCTACATATATATAAAACGTATTAGTACTTTATCTTTGAAGACGGCTTAGTACTCACCCGCGGTCTGGCTGCTGCTGCTCAGCTCAAACCGAAAGTAAACGTCGGGCTTCTTCCGGAACCATCCAGACGCAGAGGACCACCCCCACCACGTGTCTAATGCTTGTGGCATGTCGGTTTCTATGTTGTGACTGAGTGTCCTTGCACTATTTTATTATTACACGCACACACACACAGTACAGGCTACATGTGCCACACATAAAACTATATAGACCCTTTTACAGCCGACGTCATTAAATAGTTGCGCGCGCATTTTGAATTGACAACTCCCCAGCTCCAGCAGCGGTGTTATGGCGCCCCCTGTTGGTAGGTAAACAGCCTTTCTGCTGACAACCAGGCCTGTCGTCCATGATCATGTCCCTCCACCAGACTCACATGTTGGTAGATTCAAGCTTTTATTGTTGTATATTTCCTGTTGAGTGTATGTTAGTAAAATTGGGGGACTGCTGTCACCTTTTGTCAACCTCAATGAATAAAATAAAAAGGATATTTTTAGTTAAAGAGAAAGTTGAGTCATGTATAACAGTTGCTTACCCTGATCCAAAATGTGGTACAGCATAAAACATGGTAACACTTTAGATTAGGGACCACATATTCACCATTAACTAGTTGCTAATTTATGTAGGCTACAACTTACTTACTATCAATAAGCAGTAGGGGTAAACTCTAATATTAAAGTTAATGGCCTAGTAGTTGTAGAATATGGTCGGATAATGCACACATCCATTCCACACATATCCACACCAAACCCGTCTATGGGTATATCCACACCAAATCCGTCTGTCTATGGGTATCCACACCAAACCCGTCTGTCTATGGGTATCCACACCAAACCCGTCTGTCTATGGGTATATCCACACCGAACCCGTCTGTCTATGGGTATATCCACACCGAACCCGAAACGCGGTGCTGATTTATTTTTCTCCGTAGTTTTGGATGCCGATTTCGGATGCCGGAAAAAAACAACCAATAAAACGACTTTTGCTCACATCATCAATAGCTTTCCAAAGAGAGAGGGAGCGTCTGGGCTCACTGACCTTCCTTGAATATAAACAGACTATTAAAGGCATATGATAAACACATTTTGACTGATACAATGCAAACATACACTAACCCCCTCTGTTCAGTCCAGTCACGAATGAGGAAAACCCTTGCACACTTGAAATAACGAGCCCGTCTCCAGTGTATTTATTTATTATATATATATTTTTTAAAACGTTGTTTTTTTACAGGCCACTACAATTCATGACTTTTTGATTATTCTATGCTATTTCGTTCACTGCATCGTAAACCTGCACCGTTCTTCTTGCCTCAGGTCAACCCCAGTGGTCCTCCACCCTTCATGGAGGCGGTGATTCGTGTCATTTGCCGTTTGTTTACAGGCACACAAAGTAGTTCAAGATAAAAGTTGTACTTTTGAGACAGAATTACCCCAAAATATGAATCAACACCCTCATGTTTTTATTCATTCGTAAGTTGCCATGGTATAAGCGGGATAATCTGAGATGTGCATGCATCGAAAAATAATGCACTTCGCGGAGGCAAACCCCCCGACGCGAAGCATGCATTATTTTTCGATACATGCACACATGCTCGTTTATCCATTACTTGAATTATTTTTATGCATCAAAGATTCACTGCTTATGAATCAGCCTGGCTAGATGTGCTGTAATGCTGATTTGAGCATGGTCTAAATGTCTAGTTGACCAATCAGATTGCTTGGTGGGAGGTACCTGTTGTATAATTATTAATTTACACTTACAAATAAAGGTATTTTTACAAAGTATTCCACCTTTCGAAGTTCCAAGGACTGTTGATGCCTAATAAGTTATTTCAACTAAAAACAACATACAACATTTACAAAATTTACAATGTCTATATATATACAAAATCTGAAACATTTTAGATAGAGAAATGGACAAATTTCTGTATGATGAAAAATTAAGATGAATTTAAGCCGGAGTGTATCTGCAAAGTGTATGAAAAGAATTGTATATCCCACCTACGTGAAAACTTTTTAAAAAATTAATAAAAAACAAACAAGCAACAAAAACAGACATATTCCTCCTCCTACTCCTTTCTACCTCCTACTTCTTCTCTACCTCCTTCTCTTCTTCCTCCCCCAACTTCTCCTGTTCCTCCCTCTCAATTTCCCCCTCCCCCTCTTGCCCCTCCTCCTACTCTTTCTCCACCTTCCCCACCTACTCCTGCTGGAAGCCCTGGTGGTCTTTGTTGACCAGCTTGGCATAGGCCCCCTTTTGCTGCATCAGCTCCAGGTGGGTTCCCTCCTCGACCACACGGCCCCCCTCCAGCATCAGGATGTGGTCGGCCCGCTCCACGGCACTCATCTTGTTGGAGATTAGCAGCACCGAGCACTGGCTGGTCGGGTCCCTCAGCACCGCCTGCAACACCTGGGTGCAGAGGTCCGCACATGATGAGCGTCCAGCGTTCGCAATAAAGCCAGCCAACTAGACCGGAGATCAGCGCTTTTAAAGGGCTCCTTTTTTACCACCAGGTGTGAGTGTGATTAGCCATTACAAGCAGTTTCAAAATTGTCATGTGACTACCCACTAGTGACATCACAAGTTGTATCATGTAAGATGTATCATGAATAGATAAGCCTACTAGTTGGTACAGTGCACTGCCTGTAATGATAGACTGAAATTGGGGCCTTTAAAACTCATAAAACGTGTTTAGAAATTTAGAAATCTAACAGGTTTAGAAATTACAAAAAAAACGCTGACATTTAGATTCCATTGGTCAAACAAAGCTGTAATCTGATTGGACGCGCTTCGAGAGGTCAGCGTCAAGGTCAGGGTTGAAATTGTTTAAACTTTGAGCACAGCGTAAAGGTCCGTTATGCCCAGGCTAGTGTCAACGCTAGGTTGGGCTTCAGCGCTCAACTCCATAGTTTGAAACTCTGAATATCAACCTGAACTCACAGCTACAAACAGTTACAAAATCAAATCTGAATGAGGTCTAATTAATCTACTAGCACAGAGACTGGTGAATAGGGTAGTAGAGAAAATGTGAACTTCATTGTTTTAAGTCTGTTTATTAGGTTTTGCATTAGGCTAAGTGTACTGATGAGTGGTATGCAATCGGGTGCAGGGTTAATTAATCTGTTTAATAATTCAACGCGCAATTGACAACGCACACAGCTGTTTTTTCGGCAGGAGCGGGAATTTCACCTCATAGGACTTTACCCTACAAACTTATGTATGATACAAACTAAATTATTATTATTATTATTATTATTATTATTATTATTATTATTATTATTATTATATCGGATAATATGCCTCACCACAAAACACCAACTCCCATTCAAAATAAAATTATAGATAGAGAATACTCATCTTGATGGTGTACTGAAATGTGCTATTTAACGCACATGACTATTAATATTAGCAGCAGTATAGTCTAATCGTACTTAGGGTACGTAGTGTTATGTGGAGGTTAACCCACCTGATGTTCGGTCTCTGTGTCGAGGTCGCTAGTGGCGTTGTCGAGCACGAGGACCCTGGGCTTGCGGATCAGAGCTCTGGCGATGGCAATCCTCTGCTTCTGACCTCCCGACACCTTGCCCCCCTTCTCCCCCGCATCTAGAGAGAGACACAGACAGACAGACAGAGCGAGAGAGAGAGAGAAAAAGGCAGAAACAGAGACAGACGGAGAGAGGGGGAAAGAGAGAGGAGGTTTGCTCAAAGGGATCAGACTGGACCTCCGCCCCCAAGTTTTGAATTCCAACAACATATTTCCAAAAAATAAACTTTCTGGATCATAAGCTTAAAGTAAAACACCATGCACTTCAGTATCAGCCAGTGGGGGTCCTTAAACCTCTGTCAACAATAAACAACGTTATTATAATGATTCCTCAGTCAGTCAGGACTTGCTTTCAAGCCACTTCACAACACACCAAGCCCATGTCTAACTCAAGTGGCCTTACCAGCGCCAGGGTTTCAATTCCCACTAAGAATGTATGCACTCACTTTATTGTAAGATGCTTTAGTTAAATATTTGGTTGATATATGATATCATTCGTGGGCCACACCTGTTTGATATCCACTGGGGAACTTGTTTTTGTTGCTGATGTCGTTGTGGATGGCCGCCATCTTGGCGGCTCTGTACATATCTTCATCGCTGGCGTCCTCAAAGCCGTACTTGATGTTCTCTGAGATGGAGCGGGAAAACAGTATGCAGTCCTGGCTCACCACCGAGATCTGGCCAAAAATACACAAAATAATATAAAATGGTCATATAGACACCGCTATCTATCAGACTTCCCCCTTTGGCACTTACCATTTTAATGAGAATCTCTGAATGACTCATTGCCATTCTACTTAAATACATCTATAGTATATGACCCACTACATGCTTGATTGTTTACCAGCATATCCATCCATCCATCTGTGGGTGTGTGTGAGAGAGCAAGAGAGAGAGAGAGAGAGAATGTACAGAACTACAGAGTTGTGTTGTAAAGCGGCACCTTGTCGTGGAGGTACTGGTTCTTGTAGCTGTTCAGAGGTCTTCCGTCCAGCAGGATCTCCCCGGCCTGGGTCTGATAGAAGCGCTCCAGCAGCCGCACGCAGGTGCTCTTCCCCGAGCTGTTGGACCCCACCAGGGCAGTGACCTTTCCGGGATTCATCTTCAGGGACACGTCCTGGGGTGGAGGGAGGAGAGAGAGGAGGACCAAGGAGGAGGAGGAGGAGGAGGAGGAGGAGGATGTAAAGAGAGGAGGTGGTGGAGTTTGAGGAATAGATTGTTGATCTTATGTCTGGAAAGATCTTGTACAAGTGGGACTAGTTGTCGAACAGTTGACTTGTTAGCACACAGGTATGTAATAAACAAAAGAGTTCAAACTGATTAGTGTTAACCAATCAGTTTGAACTCTGATCAACTAATCAGTAATTCATTAGGAAATGTATAGTTTAGTTTTGTGAAAATCATTCACATTCATTTATCAAGTAAAAATATCAAATGTTTGATCATTGGTTGCGTTTCTGTTTCAAAATGACAAATCTATCGGCTATTTGAAATGGACTTGATCTCTGGAATGTGATCGACGTTCTCCATTATTTATTAAACATTTGACAAACCGGTTAATTTTTTTTTAAAAACACTCCCGGCAGCTGATCCAAGTCAAAACATAAGCCAGTCCAAGTTAAAACATTAGAATCGTCCAAGTTGAAACCGTCAATCAATGTAGAATACGCCCAGATTCTAGCCAAGAAAGTTTAATTTGAAATATTTTAACATTTAGGCGTGGTCAAAAAACATAAGGTGCATCAAAAGAAAGCAGCTCAGCACATTCATTTTTTAAAAGTGCTCTGTGTTATCGGCCCACAGTGTTTTTGCCTTTTCTGGCGATCCACCTTCCAGAAAAAACATAATCGATCGACAAAGCGACAATGAAAATAGTTTTGAGCTTTAGTCCTAAAACAAAGACCGTGAAACAGACATTCAGACAGACAGACAAACGAGAGCGTGGTATGAAAACACTGTACCACAAGCACAGGGGCATCCTTGCGAGGGTAGGAAAATTTGACGTTTTTGAACTCCACGTGACCCTCCAGATGTTCGGGGGCCAGAGTGCCTTCGGGGGGAATCTGGGGTTTCCGATCCATGATCTCGAAATGCTTTTCCGAAGCACCGATCGCCTTCCTCACCTCTGGGTAACAACTAATCACAGCCTGAGAAGAGAGAGGAGCTAACATTTGAATGAACACTTAACTGCTTAATGTATTGTTATACAGACAATATAGACAATCAAGTATATTATGACAATATATTGTCGTAAAATAACTACATAGATAATAAAAAATAACTAAACCAGGTTTTGGTTTTGAGTCTGTGTCTAGACCTAAATCAGTGGTTTTGGTTCTGTGTCTGGACCAGAATTGGTGGTTTTGGTTCTGTGTACTTACGTCGACTGCCGAGGTGAACTGGAGCTCATAGAGGACGAAGGACACCAGGTCTCCACTGCTAATGTTGCCCTCGGTTACCAGTGTCCCTCCGTAATAGAGGATAAACACCTTCAGCGCCAGAGTGGTGCTCTAGAGGGGGTACAGGCACAACAGCACTGGTCAGTAATTTAACAGACCCTCCAAATGAATGAAGTGAATTCAGACAAATGACAGGTAGGGATAGTAGGTCATCTTGCTCAAGGACATTGGGGATTGAGTCCCTTTCGGCTGGGAGTCCAACACCCTAACCACTATAGCATTGTGTATGTCCCCACAGGACTAATATACACACATAAAACAACTATTATCCTTGAGTATTTTTAATCTCTTCATTTTTAATCTTAATCGTTAAAAATCTACACTCCTGGCAGCTGATTCAAGTTGAAACATAAGCCAGTCCCAAGTTGAAACATAACACTAGTAGTCCAAGTTGAAACATAAGACTAGTGCAAATTGAAACATAAGACTAGTCCAAGTTGAAACATAACACTAGACTAAGTTGAAACATAGGACTAGTCCATAATGGGCTCCAAAAAACCCACAGTTCTTGCGTTGGGCTTTTCCTCCCAACTCACATCATTGGCCCAGGTGGAGGCAGTGTAGGCAAATGCTTCCCGTTTGTTCAGGGCATAGATGTCGTCCAGACGCTGCTCATAGCGCTTGATCTCGCCGTCCTCATTGGCGAAGCTCTGCACCGTCTTTATGTTGGAGAATGTCTCAGTGGCGACCTGGTTGGCCCGGGCAATGCACTCCTGGACCTTTTTAGCAACAGACTGAAGGGAAAAGCAGGTGATGAGTCTGAAGAGTATTTATAGGTGCACCTATAAATTGTGTCTGAATCATCCAACACGGAGGATTGTTGTCATTTGAACCATACAACACGGGCAGGATGTGTTTTTAACAAGGAACATTCACCTCTTCCTCCAAAACCTGTTCTCAGAGCGGGGCTAGGCTACACATTATTTTTGTGGCATTGTTTATGTTATTGATGATGTTGATTATGCTGAAGTGTTCTTGATTGTTTGGGTTTCTATTTATTTGATCATTTATTTATTTGATTATCATTATTTAATTCTTGCTAGTATTTACTTGGTGTTTTGTGTTGGCAATGGCTCAACCAGTGCTTAGAAACACAATTGCAGCACAATTAGATACACAATTGCAGGAATAAAATCATCTTCCTTTGGGAGCAAAAATGTGGGGGTTTCCCTAAATAATTAAAAACAAAACAGCAAAAACAAACAATGAGCAGGGATTCTGCCCAGTATGAGCACATGAAAGCACAAAACTCAGGGACCCCAGGATAGCGCCTAGAGGAACCCCGTTCCACACCTGAACGAAGCTTCCGGAGATCTCGGGTATGACCCAGAGGATGGGCAGCATCATGCAGGTGAAGAGGGAGATCTGCCACGACTGGCTGAACATGAAGAAAAGGATGAAGATCAGACGGGCTGTGTACCACATGACCAGACTCAGCTCCTCGCTCAACGCCTCGCTCATGGTGTTGGTATCCGTGGTGATATGCGACACAATGTCGCCTAGAACAGGATAGATAGTTCAATTTGCATAATGTTGCTGAAAGGGGGACTTCCCTCGATACATATTAAGGCATATCTGTATCTATCAAGTCTATCTATACATGAAATCTATAAATATATCTTTCAAATCCCACATTTAAAAGGAAGAAGTTTTAATATTATGATGATGATGAATTGTTCTGAAAAGCCAAAACACTTGAAAAACAAACATCAAGCCACAATCAATGATGCATGAAACCATTGCTGCCATTTTGCTTTTCCAAACATCCAAATGTACCCCCTTGATCACAACAATAAAACAATCACTTCTACGTGTCCCAGGCCTGTGAAACCATCGCAATGTTACAGTGTTGAGACTGTTGCTAGATTATCAGCCAATGAGGATACATTTCTATAAAGCCCTGGACATAGATGTAGTGTCGGTTAGGTAAGTTGAAAAACAATAACAATTACATCCAAATATGTGTTCATTTTATAATGTGTAACACAAATGATTGTGTTTGCTGTAGCTATTTTGTTAAAATACAGGCATTTATATTCATTTAGCTTTGTTGGAGCCTGTAAGTCTCAATTCATGTTTGTTGAAGAGGATTACAACATTCTGGGGGTCATTGGTTTCAATCTTCGGCGTACCTGTCGGGGTGTCGTCGAAGTATGCGATCTCCTGTCGAAGCACAGACTGGAAGATCAGGCCCTGCACCGACATGTGAATGCAGCTCATGGTGTGGTTGTACACGAGGTCACACACAAATTCAAGCCCTGCACTGAAAGCAAACAAACGTCAATCATGACTTGACAACCACTGCTGTTAGGACTAACAGCACCAGTAGCTAGTAAAACAAGTAAGTACACTAAGTAACTACTAAGTTATTTTGGAATTTTAGTTCCCACTGGGACCACTTCTGCTAAAAAATGTATGCACATGGTATTGTAAGACGCTTTGGACAAAAGCGTCCACCAAATGGCTTATATTATTATTATTATTATTATTATTATTATTATTATTATTATTATTATTATTATATATTATATATTATTATATATTATTAGTTAGTTTATTTCATTAGTTTGTTATTTACTATTAAAATGTTGAACATTCATTGTTAAGCATTGTCTTACATCATAATTGAATTGTTAGAATTATTTGATTTACTTTTATTTACTGTAATGTGACGCAATATAAAGTTCTCATGAAATCAGCCTTCATGAGTAAGTTGTTTTTTGTTTTGTTTAAATAAATAAAAAATGCTTGCTTGTGCCGATATACAAAACTCCATTCTACTGTTACACGCATTCGGAGTAGTTGTGCCGAGTCATTCGCCCCTTTTATACAAGGATCCGAGGACCGTCATTATGCTGACTTTATAGGCCACTACATTAATTCATCTTGCTCAAATATGTTTACAGGGAGGGATTGAACCCAGGACCATAACGGTTCAGAGTCAACACTACAAGTACGATAATATAAGACCATATTCAGGACTATTCGGCCTTGTGAACGCAGTATAGTAGTATACCTGCTGATGGTTATTATTGCCATTATTATGATGGCGTGTGTAAACGCATCGGGCTTCTCTTTATCCATGATCCAGTCTGCCATGTGCCCCGTGTAATGAGGTAACGCCATCTCACCTGAGGGAGACCAAGAGAGACACATTACACACAACACACAACACACAACCGTCTTATTGTCAACGTCTCAGGAACATCTGGCTATGAAACGCATCCATCTTTGTAGTAATCAAGGATAGCCATGTTGTTTTCAACTTTATTCGCAAAAGTTTCATTTTAATGTCATGATGAGCAACACAAACATGTACTACACTAATACTTTTATACTAATTTTTTTATACTAATACACCATATTTACATCCCATATGAGGACCGAATCACCACACAAATGACAGGTGTAAGGCACCATGTAACACTTACACTTTTTCATAGACACCTACTATATGAAGATAGTCCCCAGAAGCATTACAAACACACTTCCAGATTTTAAAACCATATGCAGACCTAATCACCACTAAAACTCTTCCAGATGTACATACCATGAGGACCTAATCATCACCACTAACACACTTCAAGATGTACTTACCATATGAGGACAAAGAGACCAGCAGCATCACAAACACAAAGCGGGAGGTGTAGGGTAGCATGTATCCCATCAACCTCTTCACGGAGGAGCCAGTGTTCTCCAGCTGGGCATCGCCGCTCCTTTTCTTCTTCTCGAACTGTGAGGACACGTGCCGGTTCCAGTAAAACCAGGCCACCGCCGTGGCAACATAGCCTTGCAACAGCTGCCCCACAACAACAAAGAGGATCATGGGCAACGGGATGGTTAACGCATCTTAAATGGCTGGAGGGATGATCGGTTGTTGATGAGCAAATGACCGTCCTTTACTTATGCTGCCCACATTTCGTATCTGGGACTGTCAAAGTATGTCTCTTATGTAATCTTATTATACTGTAAAGTTGTTTTTTAGTGTGAAGAATATTTGACATGACATTACTGTAAAGGACAATTCTGGCGCAAAATGAGACCATATGATCATAACACATGTCCACCGACCAGTCGAGCGACGAACGCAGCCGGACAAAGCACAAACACAAAGCATTTTTTTCTCTTCTCTATGCACACGCACTGTTCACACTTCGCACACCTTCTACTAGATTGCACTCCTTCTGATTCATTGACATCTCATGTGTTCGCCTCTTCCGGCTCATTACGTTGCACGGCGTTCGTCGCTCGACTGGTCGTGACTGTTTTCCAAAGATGGCGCCCGCTTGTTTTCGTGAAGGCACTGTGCTTTCTAAACTTTCTTTTTAATAAACTGTCTGTACACTTACAACGTTCTCAATGCTTTGTTTTACATGTAGGGACCCTCATTATGCTGCCGTGGAAGTGTGGTGCGATTTTGAGCCTTGTTAGTGGTATAGAATTGCGATTTATTTTACATGAATATCCTGCCCCCGCAGCTAGCGTTAGAAGATAATTAGCGGTTTTCAAGAACTTTGGTTCCATTCGACTAGAATGGAAACTGATCCCAGAGAACGGTCCAACTCGGTGGACATGTGTTATGATCATATGGTCTCATTTTGCACCGGAATTGTCCTTTAACACAACAGTTACAACACATCACCTACCCTCCGCCAGGAGTACCAGCCCCAGAGCTCCTCCGAGGCGGACAAGCCGAGCCCCCACAGGAGACTCACGTACACCGGGCAGTGGAAGCACAGCACCCCGATGGTCTGGAGCCCCTGGAAGCCCCTCACCCACGACGAGCTCCACGACAGCCGCAGGAGGAGCAGGGCGCAGGCTCGGAGGAGCCCGCCGCCCCACAGCGTGAGGTACGGGCGGGCGAGCAGCAGAGGGGACAGGAGGGCCGAGCGGATGGACTGCACCACACACACGTCCACCAGCAAGAAGACAGCCGGGGCCAAGAGACCCGCTTTAATGGACGGCATCCTGCGATGGCGCAGAGCGAGAGAAAGAGAAAGAGAAAGCACCTGAGAAAGAGAAAGAAAGAAAGACAGACAGACAGACAGACAGACAGACAGACAGACAGACAGACAGAAAGAACGAAAGAAAGAAAGAAAGAACGAAAGAACGAAAGAATAAAGAAAGAAAGAAAGAACGAAAGAAAGAAAGAAAGACAGACAGACAGACAGACAGACAGACAGACAGACAGACAGACAGAAAGAAAGAAAGAAAGAAAGAAAGAAAGAAAGAAAGAAAGAAAGAAAGAAAGAAAGAAAGAAAGACACACAGACACACAGACACACAGACACACAGATCATTTCATGTGCGGGGTAACCCCATAAACAAAGTGGTATCCATTACACACCATTTACCATTTACACATGAGCCTCGTTCAATGTTTGTTTGAAAGTGTTGCCTTTCGAAACCTAAAGCTAGCAGGCTATCGTCGAGTTAAGCAGCTATGTTAACGTGATAAAAAGTACACTTTAAACATATAAACACGCTCCTCCATCCAGCTGTACATACAAAACCTAGCAGTACTTTATCTTTGAAGACGGCTTAGTACTCACCCGCGGTCTGGCTGCTGCTGCTGCTTAGCTCAAACCGAAAGTAAAAGCGTTGAAGAGCGCACGCACGCACGCACACGCATGCGCACGTACACGCACGTACGCGCACGCACGCACACACACACACACACACACACACACACACACACACACACACACACACACACACACAGTAGGCTTGTGTGCACAGTAGGCTACATGTGCCACACATAAAACCCTATTGAACACATGTAAATGGACAACTCCCCAGCTCCAGCAGCGGTGTTTTGGCGCCCCCTGTTGGTAGGTAAACAGCCTTTCTGCTGACAACCAGGCCATGTCTCTCCACCAGACTCACATGTTGGTAGATTAATTCAACCTTTTATTTTTGTATATTTCCTGTTGAGTGTATGTTAGTAAAATTGGGGGACTGCTGTCACCCTTTTGTCAACCTCAGTGAATAAAATAAAAAGGGTATTTTTAGTATAAGAGAAAGTTGAGTCATGTATAACAGTTGTTTACCCTGATACAAAATGTGGTACAGCATAAAACTCTAGACTGCACCATTGTCATCATTCCTTAATAAAACATTGTGGTGTTTTGTTAAGCACACATCTTAGTGTTGTACTGTTTTATAACGGCAATAAATACATGAAAGGTCAAGACCAGACCTTCCTCATAGACCTTGAGTTCCCCGAGTACTGGGCAAGTTTGTGTATTGAAGTTGTTAGGAGTTTTGTCTGGTATATCAATATGAAGAGGTTATTGGGATTATTATTTATCATATTTGTGTGTTGGTAACTGTCCACTTCACTGTGCACCAATTCTTCATGTTTAGACTAAATGTGCGAGGGCAGAGTGACCGCCTTATCTGTTTTCTTTCAAACGCCTGTAAGGTTTCTCCAGTCCAAGGGAAATGTCCCTTCAGTGACTTAGAGGTCCCTGCGCTGCGGGTCCGTCCCCTCAGTATAAAGTGTATAAACTAGTATCTCTTGTGTAGGCCTTGTGCCTGCTTCAGCTGATCCTCAGTGACGTTGTTTTTCTTCTTCCAAATTCTCCGACGTTGTTTTCTGGGGTGGTGCTGACTGAGCATGTGGTTCTGGACAGGGCCGCCACATACGCTAGTTCCTGATTCTGTATATCTATGTTGCAACGACCTGAATAAACCAGAAACATTGTGATTTCAAATGGTAACCACTGTCTCGGTCACTTTGTTTTCCCGGACGTCCATAAGCTTCCAGGGTTCGCGAAAAGTTAGATGACTCCATCCCAATAGACAACAGAGGAAAAGATCATAACAGAAGTGTTATCTAGGTTTAATGTATTTTAAAAACGGTGTCTTTCTTGTCTATCAGATGTGGTGGTTACAGTACTTAGGTGGAGCCAAGGTGTAAAACAACCAACAACTGTTGGCCAATGAGGGAAGAAAATCACAGTGTCAGATGTTATCAAAGTTATGCAGCTTAATGCATTAAACAATGACAAATAATGCACAGACAAGGGATTAAGGCCAGACACTAGGTCAGCAACACAGTGTGTGTGTGGCGTGAGGGCACGTATGTGCGTGTGCGTGCGTGTACATCCATGTGTTTGCAGATGTGTATGCAAACATGTTTCTTTTTTCAAAACATTTGAATTCAAACATAGCAGACAGCCCCCCCCCCCCCACCACCACCACCACCCCCTACTCCCCCAACTCTATTCTTCCCACACAGTGGCAGGAAGTAGTCCACATATCCGGAGGGCTTCGCTGAAAGAATAGCAGTGCTGGAGGGTGGTGGTGCTGGGAGGTGGAGGGGGAGGGGGCACGGTCGGTTCCCACCAGCATCTCCACCAACCCGGTCACATGGATCGGACCCACCGTCACCAGCACCAGTGGAGGGGAGGGGGTGCTTACAGCTGAGCCAGGGATTCAAACCAGAAGGAACTTACAGCGTCTGGACAGGGATCAGAACCAGTGACCAGAGATCGTAGAACCGAACCAAACTGGACCGGGGGTTTTGGCTGGAAAGTGGGCTGGAATAGGACCGATAATAAAAGGAGATACATTAAGGGCTGACGTGTGTTAGCAGTGAAGGTGGAGGAAGGTGGACGTGATGGTGGAGGAGTTGAGGATCGTGAGGACGTTGGTGGTGAGGGTGTTGGTTGTGCTGGGACTATGCAGGCTTCATCAAGGTACGTTGAGCTTGTTAACGTTTACGTGAAGTTTATCTTAGTCAATACAGATAAAGTTTAGTTTATCTTATCTTCACGATACACCGTTTAGTTTATCTTAGAGCCAAATGCCTCTTGGTGAGACCTGTTACCATGGGACTGTCATGTGAACTTGAACTTGTTGTGATTTGATTAGTTAAGTTAAACTCACTACATACAAAACATTTTTTGTTACTTAATACAATAATGTAGCATCAATGTGTGGGTCCCAGAATAACAATAATATAATTTTCTTTAAAAAACACATATATGTCTATATTGGACATCTTACAACACTCAAATGTTCTGCAGCTAATACAACTTGTACATACAGACTGATACTGTGCACTATTAAGAGACAAAATAGTTTTTAATATAATCCTTATTTGGGGTACTACACTGATATTATAAGTTAATGTTAATAACTAAGTAGTTCTAAACAAGCCTACGACATTTGCTGTGTTTCAGCAAGTAACATTTGGTTTTGCTGACGAAGCAAAAGCCAATGTATAATAATAGACATGTTTCATTTCAGCTCTATTGTTCATATGCTCGCTCTCTCTGTTATAAAGCTCTCACCTGCCAAAGCCCATTGTCTTATTCCATCCCAATCCTAATTGCCATGGCGATGACCTTTAACCTTGATCAAGTCCCAGCCCACTCGTTTCCTGTTACTATTCACTGCTTCTGGAAACTTCCTGTTTGTGTCAGGACTATTTCCTGTTCCCTTTCGAAGCCATGTCATTTACCTTTTAGTGGCCCCTTACACAAGACGAGTTTTTTAAATGTGGGTCATCCACTGCTAGAACATACAGATCACCACGGCAACCTCGCGTGTAATCAACCGACCAAAGGCTTTTACTTTGAAAAAACATTAGAAATATCACAGTTGAACAATTGTGCTATAGTACTTTATTTACATGTTTTTGATTCAAAGTCTATTCAAAGGTGAAATCAAAACTTACTCAACTACCGTAACAATGCTATGTTATTTGACAACCTTTCTTTCAGACACTTGACTGTGATCCACAGTTTTAACTATTGAGGCCCCAGTTTGCGTGTCACTGTGTGAATGTGTGTGTGTGTGTGTGTATGTGTGTGTGTGTGTGTGTGTGTGTGTGTGTGTGTATGTGTGGACCCTCATGTCTGTCCTCTGTACCCTGGTTCCTCAGCGGCGCCTAGCGACGCCTGGGGTCAGTGTCCGGTCAGCAGACAGTGCCAGGAAAAGTTTGCGGACGGGACGTGCAACAAGGAGTGCTCAGAGCCCGAGTGTCTCCTGGACGGCTTCGACTGCCTCAGAGGATCGGAGAGGAGCCCGTGCAAGTAAAACTCACATCCTCCATCCTGTTCTTCCTCTTCTTCCTCTTCCTGTACGTCACAGTCTGACCTAACAGGCTGTTGGGTTATTTATTTATGATTACTACTGTTTACCATTTACTTTATATTATTCATTGTTCATTAGTGGTTTTAAAAAAATATATGAATCTCAAAAAAGGTAGTTTCTATAGTTTAGCATATCAGTTTAGCAGTCTCATACCATTCAGAGGTTTTTCTTCCCCAGCCTTACAGAAACCCGGTCCGCCAGTCTTATCTCAGAAGCAACGAGTTCCTCAACCATTTAGCATTCTAACGTTATCTCTCACTCTCTTCCTGTCTCTCTCTACCTCCCCTATCTCCCTCTTTATTACCATCTCTAACTCTCTCTCCCTTCATTTACCCTCCACCCCTCTCTACCTCGCTCGCCCACTACCCCCCCCCCCCCCCCCCCCCTCTCTCTCTCTCTTCTCCTCCTTTCTCCTTCTTCCATTCTCTCTGTCTACCTATCACTGTCTCCCTCTTCCTCTCCCCCCCCCTCTCTCTCTCTCTCTCTCTCTCTCTCTCTCTCTCTCTCTCTCTCTCTCTCTCTCTCTCTTCTCCTCCTTTCTCCTTCTTCCATTCTCTCTGTCTACCTATCACTGTCTCCCTCTTCCTCTCTCTCCCCCCCCCCCCCCCCCCCTCGCTCCACAGTCCGGGTCACATCCAGTACTGCCGGGACCACTACGCCAACTCTCACTGTGAGCAGGGCTGTGACAACGCGCCCTGCGGCTGGGACGGCAGCGACTGCTTCAGGCAGACCCCCGTGTGGGCGAAGGGCACCCTGGTGGTCCAGGTGGCGCTGCCCCCGCAGCGGGCCAACAACTCTCTGCTGTGGGAGCTGAGCGTGTTGCTGCGCACGCCACTCAAACTGAGGGGCTCGGCGCCGCTGGCCCCCACCAGGGACCTCCACGCCCTGGACCCCGCCCAGCTGGCCGAGCTGCTGGACAAGCCCACTGCTGCGGACGCTGGCGGGTGAGTGCGCGCGCGCGGGGGGAGGGGGGGGGGAGGGGCTAACTGTTAGCCGTTAGCGTTAGGGTTGACTTTATCACACGTCTCAGATTGATGAAGTATTATTAAAAGCAGTGTCTCATCGTTGTCAATCAGGAGAAATAAATCAAGACATTTAATACTAGAATTTCTCTCTAGTATTAAAGTCTAATTTTAGCATAAATTATCCTTATGCATCAAAGATTCACCGCTGGTCAAAGACTGGACTTCAAAAATGGCCACCGTTCATAACCACGTTGCGTCTAAACGCTGGTGGAAGAAAGGCGGAATTATAGTTCTGTGACTGCCGTTGTAGGTGAGCACATGGGCTGAAGTTTAACATCATTCATGTATTATTAACACAAAACAAGCATAGCCATAACTGCTCAGCTGGAGGGAGAGAGATAACAAATGAGCTGCTGTGACAAATCAGGTGGATTTGGGCCCAGGTGCACCTGACAAACAGCAGCCATTGTTTGAGTCCAGTCGCTTGCAGCCATCCATCTGTGGTATTAATGCAAAGCAATTACATTTCCTGGAAACGGTCAGACATGTTCATCCTCAGTACCTGAGTGACCTCAGAGGGAATTGAACTGACAACCCTGGCACTGATAATGCAACGCTCTACCTGTTGAGCTAGACAGGACATTGATGTTTTTCAGTTATTGTTAATGTTGCTTTTGTTAATGTATTAATTGTGTTAATGTATATTGTTAATGCCTACTATTCCAAACAATATAATTCTTAAAACCTGACTTTATAAAAAAAAAGGAGCCCATGGGAGTTAAGCGTCTTGCTCAAAGACGCTTACAGGAAGTCTGAGGACATGGGGGACTGAACTTATAACGCTTATGATAAGAGATGGACGCCCTGTCCACTAGACTAACCCGTCTCCCGCTGTGAGCCAGTGCTGGTTACGCTCTTGTCTTGACGATACGCCCAAGCTTGACTACACAGATTTGTTTTGATTGAACAGCCAACCAACTCATTTATTTGTAGATTCATGAACATATCAACTTTAATCTCTAACTCCCGTTCTGTTTCCCTCTCTTTCTGTCTGCATACCTCTATTTCTCTCTCTCCCTCTGTATGCTATCCTTCTATGTTTATCTTTTTCTCTCCCCTGTCTGTCTACCTCTCTCTCCCTCCCTCTCTTCCCCACTCTGTCTACCTCTCTCTCCCCCTCTCTCTCTCTCTCTCTCTCTCTCTCTCTCTCTCTCTCTCTCTCTCTCTCTCTCTCTCTCTCTCCCCCCCCTCTCTCTCTCTCTCTCTCTCTCTCTCACAGCTCGGTGCTCTTCCTGCAGGTGGACAACAGGCCGTGCTCCCGCCTCCCCTCCACCTGCTTCCTGCAGGCGGGGGAGGCGGCGGGCTTCCTGCGCGTCGTGATGAAGTCACAGCGGCCGCCCGAGCTCAAGGCCGTCATCGACGTGCGGGGCGTCCGAAAGGAAATAGGAGCGAGGGACGCGGAAATGGTGGAGAAGGAAACCAAAGAAGGTATAGGCCAAGAGGATTGGTGGGGGTGAATGGTGTGTGTGTGTGTGTGTGTGTGTGTGTGTGTGTGGCCGTGATGAATGATGTACTTTACTACACTTTCACTCCCACGCTCACCGCCTCTTGACCTCCACTTAACCTGTGGGACGATCTGAATAAACATTTCCATTTCCACATCGCACACACGCTCTCCCCCGTCAGACGCACTCTAATCTCGCACAGTCGCCGTATTCTGTGCTTACACAGACAGCTACACGTCAAGCTGGACGTCAGTTATAGTCAAGACTGGAGGTCAAGAGCGACCGAAAACTAAAAGCAAAAACCAGAGAAACAGCTCCCCCTCTGGTGAAGCGTTGGCTACGTCGTTCACAGCTCGCAGTGTACAATTTTTAATTGGTGGAAAATCGACGCCAGTGAGTTAGCAGCTCACTCGGTAGAGGCAGATGTCTCCTGCCATAGTGAAAGTGAAACATGAGTGAGTGCTGGAGTGATGTCACCTACCACACAAACTATGGCATTTACATGCTCTGTTTGGTGCTGCGGTCATACTGTCTATTGACTCTAAATCAGAGTGTCGTCTGGTAGTTCACCACTCATTATTAAGCGCCAAACGGTTCTCCGTCCAGCAGCAGAAGACTCCCCCGCGTGGCTCTGGGTGGTCATCGCCCTGGCGGTGGGGCTGGCGCTGGCGCTGACGCTAGCCGTCTTCCTGGCGGTGAGGCGCTTCAGACGACGGGGGCAGCGCCACCGGCAGTGCTCCGAGCGCGAGGACGGCGGGGGAGGCGGGGCTAGACACCGGTCCACGACGGCGAGCGACACCAACGGCGGCGGCAGCGGCAGCGGCGGCGACTCCAAGGCCTGGCACCAGCAACAGCAGCACTCCGGACGCCAGGAGCACCGGTCGCGCTCCGGGAAGGAGAAAGAGAGGAACGGCTTGAAGAAGAAGAAGAAAGCGAAGGAGGTGGAGAAGAAGAGGAGGAGGGAGCCGCTGGGAGAGGACGCCATGCGCATGCGGTGGGTTTGGTTGTTTAGTCTGCTGACACAATGGCGGTGTGGCCGGACGTCGACCTACACGCTTATACAATGGAGCCCGCAATTAAGACACTCTTTAGTTCTTCCTGTCGTGCCCACATTTTTCTGTTTTTATTCAAGAGTTTGCTTTTTCAGGTCCATTTTGGAAAACTTGACCTTTTTGGTTTATTTTGATATAGTCTCACTTTATCATGTCAACCCATTGTACACTTTCTTTTGTGATTCTGCCTTTCCTGGCTGATATGAATCTGCCTGTGTTTTCCTGTGAAGTCCAGTGAGGTTGCCATGCGTGATACATAAAAATAAACCCCGTCGACCCAGTTAGCTAGATAGCTAGGGTCCCTGGAGCATTGCAATTACACCACACCTGGACAATCTGCAGAATACGCTTCGCACATTGCAGGCTTGTAGAGGACAAACTCCTCTGTTACTACGGAAATCAATAAATCTTTGGTCCTGGGTTCGATCCCCTTCAACACAGTCTAGATGTCATGCCCCGACCTGCTCAGTAAAGACATATGTTGAAAAGAATTCACTGTGAGTTGCTTTGGATAAAAGCATCTGCTAAATGTCTAAATATAAATATAAGTGTGAATTAAAGGGCAGCCGGAAACTCAAATCAAACCCAGAGAAACAGCTCCCCCTCTGGTAAGACATTAACTTTGCGGTTTATAGTTGGCTGTGTGCTATTTCTGATTGGTTGAAATTGGTGCCAGTGACGTCTGCCACCACACAACTAAAACCACAGCAGGAGACATCAGTTTACACTGATTGAGTTTGGTGCTAAGGTTTGACCACAGTGTTTACGTGAAAGCGTTCCTGTACACCTTGTCGTAAAGACAATACGTTTTCTGATTCTGAAAAAGTCAATGAAAAAAAAAAAAGTGAACTGAAAGGTTTCTTGTCAGTCGCTACTAAAATACTAATACTAATAAATTACTAATGCTAACAAAATACGAGTTAAAGTACTAAAACACCTCTTTCTTCTTGTGTGGTCTGCCCCAGGCCTCTGAAGAGGGACCTGGACATCGGAAGCGACACAGACTTCACCCAGAGCTCCATGGAGGACATCAACGCCCGCTGCTCACGCCGCCAGCAGGAGGCGTCCATCTGTGACCACCGCACCCAGGAGCAGAAACACTACCGGGGGGCTGGACACACACAGACACCCCGGCCCATGCAGTGTGAGCACACACACACACACACACACACGCAGAACCCCATACTCTGGCATTCAAGAGGGTCCCTCCACGACATCTATGGTAGTGTAGTGTAGAAAAATGACTTTAATGTAGAAGAATTCTGTTCAAAAATGTGTACAATAATAACTTATTTTGCGCCACGATGACACATATTTTTATACTCGATGCAAAGTGAGGCAATCCCATAGTTTGATTTCAACATCTAATTCCTGTAACTCTAGTCTAAGCCACTCTAACGGGTCTCTCCGTCTCACAGCTCCCCCAAGAGGCTGGAAGAGAAACGCCATCCCGCCACCGCTCCTCAGTCCTCCCCAGCAGGTAAAATGTAATTTAATATGAAATAAAATATAATCAGGTATGCAATACATGTGTTTGCTGTCTCCCCATAGCCCTGCTATGTAAGGATGTTCTGGGACTGTTTTTACTGCATGTGTTTGTCTTTCTTTTTCTTCCTGTAAAGCACCTTGAAACTCGTACCATCTCAAAAGCCCTATAATGTAAATGCACCATATAAATAAATATGTGTGTTGTACCTGCAGACAGCCCCGGTGCACTGGTGTGGTCCGGACGGTTCTGTGGTCCTGATCCGAGCGGTGCGCAGCGGACTGGACCGGGTGGTTCTGGAGCTGCTTCGAGCCGGAGTACCCGTCAACAACACAGATCATACCGGTACTACTGGGTTTAATGTACTGATAGTGTTCCTAGTGTACACCTAACAGTTAAGAGATATGAAACACTGAGGTTAAGTACTTATATCCCCTCTCACTCCTCCTCTCTGTGTCCCTCCTCTGTCCTCTATATTCATTAACCCTGTCCCTTCCCCCTCTCTCTCTCTCTCTCTCTCTCTCTCTCTCTCTCTCTCTCTCTCTCTCTCCCTCTCTCTCTCCAGATCCCCTCTTAGCTTCTGAACAGAGCTAACCTGCTCTATCCATCCACCTGATCTTTGGGCGGATGGATACATTTTCCTCTTTCTTCCTTCCTTTCTTTCATTCATTATTTCTTCCTTTCCTTCTTTTTACGTCTTCATGACATTTCTGTTTCCTCTCTCTTTCTTTTCTTTCTAAATTATTGACTTTTCCTTAATTTTCCTTCCTATTCACCCATTTCTTTTTTCATCTCTCGCTCTTATTTTCCATATTACCTATCTATCTCTCTCTCTCTCTCTCTCTCTCACGCTCTCTCGCTTTCTCTCTCTTCTATCTCCCCCCCCCCCCCCCCCCCCTCCGCCTGCTAACATCCTAGCTTTAACTCTGTTGTGTTCATGGTTGTTTAACGACTGACGCTCACCCTCTCTGTCTCTCTCTCTCCC